>CAUYSK010086608.1:0-24763 GCA_963575035.1 Avahi laniger | reverse complement strand
TTTGCATTTCCCTGATGAGTGGAGATGTTGAGCATTTCTTCATATGTTTTTGGCCATTATTCTGTCTTCTTTTGATAAATTTCTGTTCATGTCCTTTTCCCCCTTTTTAATGGGGTTGTTTGATTTTTTCTTGCTGATTTTTATGAGTTCTAAATAGATTCTGGTTATCAGCCCTCTGTCGGGTTTGTAGCATGCAAAAATTTTCTCCCATTCTGGTTGATGTTTTTTACTGGTGCAAATAACTGAAATTGAATCATGCTGTATTCTATTCTTAAAGACTGTAACTAAGGCCTCAAGCATGTCACCATGAAATAATTATACCAAGAAGAGTTTGATCACAAAGTAACATTTAAGAACTACTTACATTGGTGCGGCTTTGGAATAGAACATCTGAAAAAATACATTACAAATGTTTTGAGTGAGAAAAAATATAGCCACTGACACTTGGAAACCTGCTATTTCATGCTTTTTATTCTTCATAAAGATGAGTTGAAAATAGGTGTTTATCATCATATGAGTTCTATCATTCATAACAAAGGACTTACCAACAACATCATAGTGATTGTATTATCTTTGAAGGCAAAAGCACCTGTTTTCTATGGCAGACTGTTACACTAGTAAACAGGAAAAATTAACTGCAAACAATAAAAGGACACTTTTCCAGGAATAGCACTATATTGGACTGTCCTTGATGGATCCACTGTATTACTGCACACTCAAATGGAGCACAGAACTACTTGGATCATCCCAATGGAACTGGCCTCAATGACAATAGAGGAAGACTTCAAAAGTACGAGCAGCCCCAGAAGAAGATCACAGATGACAGATTTTAGAGCATATATCTCTTTCTGTGTATGTCTCAAAGTTGCTTTTGTTTGATTCTATAAATCAGATGTTACTGGGCTAGACTGAGATATATACACATATATATATACACATATATAATTTTATTCATATATGCTTTACATATATTTATATATTACTTTAATTAACATTGAATTTCAAGAACACTACGCACGCACACATGCACACACACTCACATGACTTAATTTATTTAAGATTTGAGTCATAGGACTATCATTCACTACCTGGTTTAAATTTAATTTCCTTTACTTAGGAAATTGTAGAAATATTCCAGACAGTTTCTGAAAGAGACTGCATTTTAAAGGTAGTTGAGGGCTGGGTGCAGTGTCTCACGCCTCTAATCCTAGCACTTCAGGAGGCGGAGGCAGGAAGATTGCTTGAGGCCAGGAGTTTGGGGAGACTAGCCTAAGCAAAAGTGAGACCCCCCTCTCTAAAAAAAAAAGGAAGAAAAAGAAAAATTAGCTGGGTGTGGTGGCGAGTGTCTGTATTCCCAGCTGCTTGGGAGGCTGAAGCAGGAGGATCACTTGAGCCAAGGAATTTGAGGTTGCAGTGAGCTTCAATGACACTACTGCATAGCCTGGGTGACAGGGGGAGACCAAATCTCAAAAAAAAATAGTTCAGGATATACTTTCCTTGTAAATCTTAAACCCTAAAACTGTAAAGCTATCAAACTATCTTATGATATTACATTAAAATAAGAAGAGAAAAACACAAGAAAGTTGGCATATATGGCAAATTTGAAGAAGTATTTATAAATAAGATAAACGCAAATACATTTCAGAATATGGAGTGAAGAATTTAAAAGACCTCAGTAAGTTAAATTATTTTGCTTTTTGTAGATTTTCTTTCCTGACTTTTATGATCTCATCCTGTACATATCAATATTTTATAATATGATTTCAGCACTGAATATCAAATTGCAGTTTTTACTGTGTTATAACAGCTTTTATTCTTACCTGTTATGGTCCATGTTTTGAAGAAACACATTTCAAGCTGTTTTCTTCAGTGATGTGTGCCCCTCTAGATTTGAAAAAGTTTAGAGGGTATCAGTGCTATCTTTATCTTATCATGTGATATTCTGTTAAAACAGTTTGGGCATCTCAATGCCTGGCTCATAGTAAGTGATCATAGATTTTTTGGAATGCATGAATAAATGAATAACTGAACGCATTGGTGAATAAATGACTGCAGGTAAGGTCATAAGAGAAACTGAAGTGCTATTTTCAAAAATGATTCTTTGGAAAACCATTTAAGCATATGAGATAGTCTTGAAGTGAGCCAAAAGCGATATTTATATTTCAATATGTGTATGGAGTATACCAGTACAAAGTTAATGTCTGTATGAGTCACACGGATATCCCGAAAATTTCTCGACTATATTTGAGTGAAACAACTACTTGATGCGATGCTGTTTCTTTCTCTTACAATATCTTCTGAATGTTTTCTTCTTCTTTTCTTCCTTTAAGTGACTTTGAGCACTGGTTTATAGTCTTTGTAGTAAGACAGAGCTGATTCTAAATCCCAGCTTTTACTAGTAGTCTGTTCTTGAGCAAGAATTAGAACTTCTGTGTGCCTCTGTTTCTCCATTTGTAAATTAAGGATAATATTACCCACCTCATAAGATTGTCATAAAGAATAAAATGGGATAATCCATGCACATGTAGTAGCACTCAATATATACTAGCTGCTGTTATTTTTGTGGTACTTGTTTATTGCCCTATAATTTTTCCACCTTCTTTCTCCTTATTCACAGCACCATTCTCACATCCAGTTTGTCTCTACATTTTTGATATTTTCCTTTTCATCACTACTTAGGCCTCGGCCCCATTCTCATCTGCTGATAAAGTCCTAAATCTTTAAGCCCTCTTTCCCATCTAATTCTCTGGAAACGTTTGAGAAATGAACTATTTTGGTATCTCTAATTTTGAGCTTCTTATAATGAATGACTTGCCTGGGCTGGAGTGGAAGCAGTATAGGTGCAGATATGAACCCTTCCTAAGTAATAAATGACCTATTGCAACTATTCTAATATGGAAGTGCCAAGAAGGCTGAATCAAGATCAACTGAAGCTTGTTATAAATACATCCATGGACTCTAAACTCAGATATTTTAATTCATTGGGTCTGTACTGGGATCAGGTAATCCTGTTTTAAAAGAAATAAATAAAAATACCACCCCAGGTGATTTTGATACCTGGCAAGATTTGGGAACCAGTTGCCTATTCATTCAGCCCAGAAAAAATGCATCCAATAAACACCCTGTACTACAGGTGCTCCGTGCACCTAATAGTACTTCCAAGCAAATGTGTTTATGTATTTGTTGCTATTACAGTGTTGTGTATTACAAATGCAGCATGATAGAAACATTTGTGGGGTTTGGCATCAGACATACCTGGATCCAATTCCCAGCATGAAATGGATATAATGTTGTCTACCTTGCAAGGTCCTTGCATGGGTTAAATCAGTTCATTTGTATAAAGTGATAGACATATAATAGTTACTTCATAATTGGTATCTACTATATATTATTGTTTTTAAATCACCTTTTTACTTGCCAGTTATGAGATTCTGTGGTCAAATGAAAAATGCTGAGTCCAATTCTTCAGCTGCCTCTGCATCTACACCTTGGCCATCGCTTTACTGTGTTCCTTGTCCCTTCAATTTGGGCTCAGCCTTTTGACTTTCTTTGGCCAATAAGATATTATAATTAATGCAGCAAGCAATAGCTTGGAATATATTTGCATGATTTGGCAGATACTTTTATGTCTCTTTCAACACCATGAAGAGAACATGCCTCACCTAACCTACTAATCCAAGGAAGATGAGGGACACTTGTACCAGAGTTGCCCAATAGACCTGGTGACCTGATAAACTGCAGATATAAGGACTACCTAGCTAAATCCAGCCAATCCTAGCCTGGATCAGCTACCTCCCAGCTGACCCCCAGCCATGTGTATGAGCCTACCTGAGATCAACAGAGCTGTCTGAGCCATAACAGCTGGAAGCAAAGCCACCTAAGATGACTTGCTGATCCATAGAAATAAAATATTTTGTTCCAAAATACTGAATTTGAAGCAGCCTTATTGTGGTAAATAGCCAACCTGTGCAGATCCTTTTGCCTCTTTCCAATGATAATCTGAGTTTATCAACCTGCCAAAAAGAAATCCAAAACCAAACCAAAACAACCCCTCAACATACATACATACAGAGAGAGAGAGAGAGATAAACAAAAAACAGAGTCCTTGAGTCCTTACTTTTCAGCAAGAATATCAGCAGTCATTTCTATTGATTTAGTAGGAGTGATAATTGCACAGTAGTACAGAGCTATGCACTTGTAAAGCACTCTTAGAACACTGCTTAGGCATATTTCTATGCCTATGACTGGTTGCATTTTTCAATTTTAAAATGTAAAGACTTTCAGGAGATGCCTGGGCTATGTTGTCAACATGATTTCCATTGCATCTTTTTATCCAAGACATGGACAAACAGATGAGGGGCTGCTCATGAAAACAATGTACTGGAAGAAGAAGGCTCAGAAAGTTAAGAGGACCTCTGTGTTGTTTGCAAGAAATAATCAGCAAAAGAAAAACAAAAAAACATAATCAGAGGTTATAAATTAGTAGAAATTTAATCATGCATGTACCATATTTTATTGTCCATTGATAAACAATTCAGTTGTTGCTAACTCTGTGTTATTCAAACATTGCTAATAACAAATATCCTCGTTGATGCCTCTCTCTACATACTTATATATGTAAGTTTCTGTTGGATATATACTCAGGAATAGTATGCGTATGCTTAATTTCCCTAAATGCTTACAAATTGCTTCCAGAATTGCTGTATCAATTTCTACTGCTACCATCAGTTCATAAAGATTCCCATCCCTCACACATTTACCAACACTCGATACTACCTCAATTTTTAATTTTTCTTATATTGTGAGTATAGGGTGCTCTCTCATTGTTTTAGGTTGCATTTCTTTGATTACTTGTGAAGTTAAGCAACTCATCTTCTTTATTAGATGTTTGAGTTTCTCCTTTTGAGAATTGCCTGTTCATATTGTTTGCCCATTTTTACTGGGATTCTTATCTTGTTCTTATTGATTTGTTCCTTATATATTTTAGGAATTATGTTTTTGTTTACTAAATATTTGAATAATATCTTTTTGCAGTTTTTTCACCTACCTATTAATTTTGTTTCGTGGTATTTGGATTGAACAAAAATACTTAATTTTGATAAGGTTATATCCATGAACTATTCCCATAAAGGTCTGTGTTTTTCTATCTTAAGAAATAATTTTTCATGATAATGTCAAAAGATATTTACTTGTTCTATTCAAATAGTTTCATATTTTGTCTTTCACAGTGTAGCAGTTAATCCATCTAGAATTTATTTTATATATGAAAACAGGCATAGAATTCAATCTATTTTTCTCTCATAAGGCAATTATACTAGCACCATTTATGAATTAATTTGCTCACTGATTTAAGCCAATATATATCAATTTCTTACTTATTATGGGAACATGTTTCAGTACTTCCAAATCAGTTCCATTGATTTATTTGTCAGTTTCTGTGTCCGTAGCACACACTTTTTAAATTATTATTGCTAAGTGATAGCTTGTTCCTAAACTAGGATCAATGCTTTTCAGTATAGCATATACTAATAATAACTTTTGAGGATGAGCAACTGTTATTTTATTGTGATAAGTTTAAAAAGCATCAAATGAAGCTGCTAATGAATGAACATCCGCAGTGCTTACAACATAAAGAGTATTATGTTTTTAATCATCATGGAAATGAGATATGGGAAATTATATATAATTGAGTTATCAATCGAGTTATAACCAAATATATTTGACTGTCAATAGAGCCATAATGAGCCACCTGAGTTTAACACTCAAACTGTTTACTTTATTAGTCAGGATTGACATTGCCAAGAAAATATTCTTTCAGCTCTATTTATGTAGACACCCCCAGATGTTAGTTATTTAAATCATAGTCATATATTCTCTTCAGAGATTGTAGGTCTTATTTTCAGCTAAATGATACAGCAGGTGGTAATTGGAATTCAGATCAAACATCATGTGCTGGAAATGTTTCCTGTGCTTCTATTTATCCGTCCCAATTTTGATCCTGTTTGTTGTCACCAGCCTAATATTCCTGCATAGTTAGGATACTATTGAGAGTATGATAAGTGCAAAGCTTTGAAATCTTGTTCTTTTTATGCTAACACTTAAAGTTCAAATACAAATAATTTAATGGTTTCAATAGTTTACCCAGTGACTTTATAAGTTTCAAGGCAGATTGAACATTTCTCACTCCTCTCTCCTTCTATAATAGCTTATAACAATCTGCTGAATTTGGGGAAAGGATATATAATACTCTCTCCAATGGATTGGATGTAGTGCTACTGTTATATTCCATCTGTGTGTGTATTTACACACACAAATAGATGCATTCATTTTATTCCCATAAAAGAATACAAATACCTTAACAATATAAAAGTTTAATGAAGATTCTTATTGTCCAGCAGTCATTCACTCTATTAGACAGCAATACAAAATATGTACACTTAAGGTACCAATTAATCAACAATTATCATATTTCCTTATTGCTAATATTTTCATTTCAAAATTTTTGTCACCTGTACATAACCTAAAATAGATGTGTATATTAATTTAGTGCTTTATCCCCACTTATGACCCTGAAGATATCATATTAAATCGATGTGGGACATTTTAAAATCAAGGACATGGTAGAAATACAGTATAAGTGAAGGGTCTCCTGTATTCAAAGCATCCAGAAATATAAGCACCAAAAGTATAAAAGACCAATCATTCCCTCAAGGAATTTTAAATTTAAATGAAGAAACAAGTAATGAACACAAGAGAAATTAAATTGCCAAATTTTGTTATAACTTACTAATAATTAGTTACCAAGTAAATGATATGGATGAGATTTTGTTTATTTTAATCAATACACTCTCTACTTCTAAAGACTTGTTAGTAAGTTGTAACATCCTAAAAAAAAAAGAATATTTCTTCAAACATATTTTGGAGTACGTATCGTGTGCTGTGCTAGGTACTATTGCAGGTAGTGGGGTTATAGCAGTGAACATGACATAAAATCCCTGTTGAACTTCATCGAACTTACCTTCTGGTACAGCACAAATGATAAAAAAATATATAATATCAAATAGTGACAAGCTCTGTGAAAGGAAATGAAGTAGATCAAGGAAATAGGGACAGGAATGCTAATTTTGATTGAATAATCAGGAAAAGCCTCTTTAAGCAGGCAATATTTGAGCATAGATCTAAATGAGTTTAAGGAGTTATTTCAGAATCTCTCTGGGCAGTTTTCCAAACATAGAGAAGAACACGTATGAAGACTCTGAGGCAGGATCTTGCTAACATGTTCCAGGAATAGCAAAGAACGGTAGTATGGCTGCGTGAGGTACTGGTGGGGAAGAGTGGAAACAAGTGAGGTCAGAGAATTAGGTAGCCAGGGACTTTAAGGCTATGAGAAGGACTTTGGGTGTTACTGTATATGCGATTACAAATCCCTGGAGGTTTTAAAGCAGGGAATGATATGATATAATTGAGGCCCTGGCTTCTGTGGCTACTGTGGCTACTGTTAAGAGAATAGATTACAAGAGACAAGAATAGAAGCAGAGATATTACATAAATCCAGACAAGAGCTGACAGTGATTGAAACCAGGGTCATAAAAATGAAGATGGTAAGAAGTAATCAGATTTAGAATATATTTTTAAGGTAGTGCTAACAGAATTTGCTGAGGAGTATAGGATGAGACAGAAATAAATCTAGGAAAACTTTTAAAGTTTTAGATCTGAGCACCTGAGTGAATGGTGGTGCTATATACTAATATGGGGAATATTGGGAGTATAGAAGGTTTGAAGGAGAAGGAAGTGGAGGGCAGAAATCAAAAATTTAACCTTGGAGATTATGTTTCAATGGACTATTATAGATCCAAGTGGAGATATTGACTAAGTAGTTGGTTATAAAAGTCTGGGTTTTCGAACTTGGATCTGGGCTGAAAACATACATCTGAGAATCATCAGCATATGCACAGTATTTAAATGCACAGGCTTGGATGAGGTCACTCAGAAGTAGTGCAGTTAGAGAAGAAGCCCAGGACTGACCCTTGAGGCACTTCATTATTTTTAGGTTGAAAAGAAGAGAAGCCATCCAAATTGCCTGAGAAGTAGTGGCTAGTGAAATGGCTAGAGAAGGAAAATTGGGATTGTCCAGGAAGCCAAGTGAAGAAAATATTCCAGCAAAGAGGAAATGATAAATAGGAAAAAACTGCTAAGAGGTAGGATAGAACAGGACTGAGAGCTGACCACTGCATTTAAGAGTGCAGTATAGTGCTTTTTACTTCATTGGTAATTTCCCTGCCCTGCTTCTGTATTTACAATTATATATTACCATTATTTTATTTTATGACTTTGCCTAGTGAGCCACTTCAAGTCTTTACTGGAATGAAGGAGATTATGAATAAATAAACTTTGATGATCAAATTTCTGTTGATACATGGAAATTCATTAAAGAGTAATTTGATGAGTTATATGTCATACGTTGGATAGGGATTAGAAAGAGCTATATGCTTCAGACAACACTGATTAAAGGCATGTAGCTATGTACCAGTTATACTCTGGATGTCAGTATAACCTATGGAAATAAATTATATTATCTCTACTGAAGACCTACCAAATTGCCCCATATGTTCTTGGGAATTTTTGTTCTTGGGCACAGCAAATAGAATGTCCATTAACTCTTTAAACCATATTCTCACCAAAGCTCACTTTATTTTCCTGCAGTAATACCCTGGCCTAAAGGAAGGCAACATGTTTTCTCAAATTTCAGAATAATTATCAAATGAAATTCAGAAATTGTATTATATCTAAGATGGAAATCCTGCTTAAGTAGACTAGTTAGATGTATATTAAAGAAACAAACTAACAACCAACCTACCTACCAAACAATCAACCAACCAACAAATTATTTCAAACTTTGTGCCTGATAGATGACAGAGGTAACTCCTAAATGGTGTTTTATGGGCTGAAAAAATTATAAAATGGCCTTGGCTTGAGTTTTGCAGCATGTTATAAGGCACTAACAGTTTCCCTGTGTTTAATCATATATATTTTTAAACATGTGTATATTTTATACAGATTTATTGAGACATAATTCACATACCATACAATTCACTTGTTTAAAGTATACAATTCAATAGCTTTTTGTTTATTCACAAATTTGTGCCACTATGACCACAATCAATTTTAGAACATTTTCATTATCCCTAAAAGAAATCAAGTACCCCTCAGCCATCATCGCCTCAACCCCCCATCCTCCCATCCCCACAGGCCCTAGATAATCACTAATATATTTTCTGTTTTTACATATTTTCCTAGTTGGGATATTTCATATAAATTGAATTATACAATATGTGACCTTTTGTGTCAGGCTTTTTTCATTTAGCATAAGCATTTTCAAGGTTCATCCATGGTGTAGCATAAATGTTTCTTTCAATTTTATTGCCTCATAACATCTGATTTTATGGGTATATTTTGTTTATGGACATACAGATTATTTCCAAAATTGCCTATTGTGAGTATTGATGCTATAAATATTTGTGTGCAAGTTGTGTGGACATAAGTTTCATTTCTCTTGGGTATGTAACATAGGAATGAATACATACACATACATGCATGTATATATTAATATTTTCATTACAATTATCATATAAATTAGTTTGGTGTAACAGAGAAACTATTTAGCCTTGGGAACTGAAAAGAAACAATATAATTTTATATGATCTGGGCAAAGTATATAACCAAAGTAGCATCTGCCTCCCGAGGTGGTGGTGACAGTAGTTGTGGTAGGTAGGATGTTGGTTAATATGAAAAGCGGTAGTTAAAAAACTAAGAAAGTAATGAGTTGGTAAATCCTATGATTGATATGAAAGCCTCTGTTACAGTACACCTTTCCCCCAAACCATGCTGAAAACTCTGAAAGGATTCTGTGCCCAAACCTTGGTCAGATAATTTAGGTTATGTGAGCAGAGATGCACCCTAGGTTTTTTATTTTTTTTCTTATTTTTTATTTCAGCATATTATGGGGGTACAGATGATTAGGTTATGTATGTTGCCCTTGGCCCCCCTCTTCCCCAAGTCAGAGCTTCAAGAGTGTCCATCCCTCAGATGGTGTGCGTCGCACTTGTTATATATGCATATACCTGTCCCCTCCTCCCCCCTTCCACTTGCCCGATGCCCAATAAATGTTATTCTTATATGTGCACTTAGGTGTTGATCAGTGAAACCAATTTGCTGGTGAGTACATGTTGTGCTTGTTTTTCCATGTTTTTCTTGTGATACTTCACTTAGTAGAATGGGTTCCAGCTCTGTCCAGGAAAATACAAGAGGTGCTATATCACCACCGTTTCTTACAGCTGAATAGTACACCGTGATATACATATACCACATTTTATTAATCCATGCATGTATTGATGGGCACTTGGGTTGTTTCCACATCTTTGTAATTGTGAATTGTGACGCTATAAACATTCGAGTGCAGATGTCTTTTTTATAGAATGTCTTTTGTTCTTTTGGGTAGATGCCCAATAATGGGATTGCTGGATCAAATGGTAGATCTACTTGTATCTGTTTAAGGTATCTCCATATTGCTTTCCACAGAGGTTGCACTAGTTTGCAGTCCCACCAGCAGTGTATGAGTGTTCCTGCCTCTCCACATCCACGCCAGCATTTATTGTTTTGGGACTTTTTGTTAAAGACCATTCTCACAGGAGATAAGTGATATCCCATTGTGGTTTTGATTTGCATTTCTCTGATGATTAGAAATGTTGAACATTTTTTCATATGTATCTTGGCCATTATTCTGTCTTCTTTTGAAGTTTCTGTTCATGTCCTTTGTCTACTTTTTAATGGGGTTGTTTGATTTTTTGTTGCTGATTTTCCTGAGTTCTAAACAGATTTTAGTTATCAGCTCTTTAATGGATGCGTGGCATGTGAATATTTTCTCCCATTCTGTAGGCTGTTTGCTCTCGTGATACGTTTCTTTGGCTGTGCAGAAGCTTTTTAATTTGGTCAGGTCCCATTTATTTATATTTGTTGTTGTTGTGATTGCCTTTGGGGTCTTCTTCATAAATTCTTTGCCTAGGCCAATGCTAGAAGAGTATTTTCAGTGTTTTTCTCTAGAATTCTTATAGTTTGATGCCTTATGTTTAAGTCTGTTATCCACTGTGAATTGATTTTTGTGAGAGGTGAAAGATGTGGGTCCTGTTTCAGTCTTCTACATGTGGCTATCCAATTTTCCCAGCACCATTTATTGAATAAGGATTTTTTTTCCCCAGTTTGTGTTTTTGTATGGTTTGGCAAAGATTGGATCACTATATGAGGCTGGTTTTATATCTGGGTTCTCAGTTCTGTTCCATAGGTCTATGTCTCTGTTCTTGTGCCAGTACCATACTGTTTTATTTACTATACTCTTGTAGTATAGTTTGAAGTCTAGTAAATTGATGCCTCCCATTTTATGTTTTGTGTTTCTTGAAGACAGAAGATACTTGGCTTATGTGTATTTATCCATTTGGCCAGCCTATGTCTCTTTAATGGGCAATTCAAGCCTATCACATTTATTGAGAGAACTGATAGGCAGGGCAAATTTCTGTTCATCCTGTTGGGTTGAACTTTGTTTCATTGTTTTCTCTCTTGAGCCATTGTGGTGTCTGACCTTTGATCTTTAGCTTTTGAGTGGTTTTCCATTCGTGAGTGTTTACTGTGCTGATCTGTGTATAACACTGTTTTGAGTACTTCTTGGAGGGCTGGTCTCATCTTGGGAATTCCCTCAGTCTTTGCTTATCTGAGAATGTCTTTATTTCTCCTTCGTGTATAAAACTTAGTTTTGCAGGGTACAAGATTCTAGGCTGGGCATTATTCTGTTTCAGAAGAGTGAGAATGGGGACCCAATCTCTTCTTGCTTGTAAGGTTTCAGTTGAGAAGTCTGGTGTTATTCACATGGGCTTTCCTTTATATGTTACTTATCCAGGTACAAGAAGCTCAAAGGACTCTTGGGAGATTCATTGCAAACAGGAAGAGACCCCGACATGTAGTCATCAGACTGACCAAAATATTCACTAAAGAGGCCCTTCTATGAGCTGTAAGGTGAAAGAAACATGTGGCTATTTAAATTTAAATTAATTAAATAAATGCAATTTAAACATTTAGTTCCTTAGGGACATTATTCAAATTTGAAATGCTGAATAGACACATGTCTTGTGATTATCTAATTCAACAGCACATATATAAAGCACTTCTATCAATGCAAAGATTTCTATTGGACAGTGCTGCTTCAAATATTTATTTGTGTATTCTTTACGAGGATGGATGATGAATCCTATACATAGTGCACAGGAGTCTAGCAAATTCTGTATGTATGGGCATACCTGAATTGGGAATTATTTAATTATTTACAAAAGACAGCCAAAGATCACAAAGTTTTAGGTTTTTTTTTAATTAAAATTTGAGCCAGAACTTAAACATCAGAGTATTCTCTTTTTATTGCAGGTACATTGCCTCCTGATGCTTACAGTTTCCTAACTATAAGAAGGCCTTCATAATTTATTGAGGTTTTCATTAAAAATCTATTAATTAGTCAATTTTAGCTATTTTTTATTCATTTCCAAATAAATTTTTTAAATATGTGGTATCTAACATAGTCAGCTATTTGTGGGACTTTGATGATAATAACGTCAAATTTATTCATTATTTACTTTTGAGTGAATTAAAAATGTCCCACAAATAGTTCCAATTATACAGTGAGATCATTTCAAGTGTCTAAGTGAAATATGAAAATTTTTAGTGACTAAGGATTGCCATGGGCAAGCAATTTGACAACTTCTACAAATCTCAAGTGCCTTTGAGCTCTCATACTTTATAACAGTGCTAGTCATAGCTATATTTATTATGTGATCATGTGCATGTTTATGCAACTTTTTTTCTCCTAAAAATATTGCAACACTGCTCGTTGTATCAGTTTTGTGGCTATTTTATCAAACAATACTGTTCTGGAAAGACTAATTAATCTGTCTGGTTTAGCAGGGATTTTGTTCTTGGATATAATCTTTTTAATTTTAAAACTCAGAATTTATATTTTATATTCGAGGAATTTAGTAGACATGAATATACAGTCATGTGTCATTTAACAAGGGGAATACATTCTGAGAAATGCATTGTTAAGCAATTTTGTTTTTGTGCAACCATTATAAAGTATGTTTACACAAATCTAGATGGAATAGCCTACTGCACACCTAAGCTATATGATGTGGCCTATTTCTTCTAGGCCCAAACCTTTACAGCATGTTACTGTACTGAATACCTTAGGCGATTGTAAAACAATAGTAAGTTTTTGTGTATCTAAATATATCTAAACCTTAAACCTAGAAAAGGTGCATTAAAATTACAGTATAAAAAATAAAAAAATGGTACACCCACATAAGGCACTCGACATGAATAAAGCTGATATAACTGGAAGTTGCTCTGGGTGAGTCAGTGAGTGAGTAATGAGTGAATGTGAAGGCCTAGGACATTACTGTACATTACTGTAGGCTTTATAAACATTGTACACTTAGACTATATGAAATTTATAAAAATTATTTTCCTCAATAATTTAACCTTAGCTTACTGTACATTTTTAATTTTATATCAACTTTTTAATTTTTTTACATCTTGACTCTTATAATAGCACTTAGCTTAAAACAAAAATACATTTAACAGCTATAAAAATATTTCTTTATATCCTAATTCTATAAGTTCTTTTTCTATTTTTAAAACCTTTAATTTATTTTTTGCTTATTTTTTAAACCTTTTTGTCAAAAACTGAGACTCAAACACACACGTTAGCCTGGAATACTTCCTAACACACTTGCCTGAGGCTGTTTATAGTTAATTATCTTTTATCAGTAGAAGGAGTACATTTGAAAATAACAATAAAAATTTTAGTGTAGTAATCACATAAACCAGTAACATAGTCATTTATTATCATTATCAAGTATTCTCTACTGGATCTAATTATATGTGCTATTCTTTTATATGACTAACAGTGAAGTAGGTTTGTTTACACCAGCATCACTACAAACATGTGAGAAATGTGTTGGGCTATCACATTAGGATGACTACGACATCACTAGGTGATAGGAATTCTTTAGCTCCATTATAATGCTATGGGACCATCATTGTATATGTGTTCTGTCTTTGATTGAAGTGTCATTATGTGGCACATGACTGTATTTGAATTGGAAGTTATTTTAAATATTTACAAAAGATATCCTAAGATCGTGTAGTTTTCTAGTGATCATTTCCTGGAAAGCGGATCTTTTATTTCCCAGATTTCCAGAAAAAATAGTGTATATTAATGTTCCCTAAAGTATAGTTTGTGGAATGGTGGTTTCTTTTCAATTAGTAGGTGACATATCTTTGTTAGATTTAGAAAAGTAAGGGGGTTAAGAGGTCTATGGTCAAACTGATTTGGAAGAAGCTGGTTAGTTTTTTTACCCCCATAGGACTTTCTAGAGCCTTTCAAGTGCTTATGTGCATTGTGAATCTTCGAATAGGTTAGGGTAGCATTGCCCAGGAGTATGTCACAGGACTAATGTGTCACAAGATACATTTTGAGAAATTTGAGTGCATGTGCTAAAATAATCCCAAAAGAAACAAGCATAAGCATTCATCGTGTCTAAATTTCATGGTACATTTTGAAATGAAAATGTACTAAAAATAAAAAGAACAACAAAAATCATGTGATAAATTGCTAGCACCCTTTGAAGAAAAGAAGGAAGGAAAGAGGGAAGATGGAAGGAAGGAAGGAAGGAAGGAAGGAAGGAAGGAAGGAAGGGAAGGAGGTAGGGAAGGAAAGGAAGGGTCTCTATTACCAACTGATTTACCAGATTATTTTCTACTTTTGCTTAGGAACATGTATGGCAACATATTATTGTACATATTCTTGGAAAACATATTCTTTTCAAAAAATAAACAACCATTTGTTTTTAAACTTCATAGTTTTGTAGGTCAGGAATTTAGACAGGGCTTAGCTGGGTGATTCTTCTATTGCACATCATGTTAATAGAGTTCAATCAGTGGTATTCAGAAGGTGGATGAGCTGACTTGGAGGGTCTGAAACAACTTCACTGACATGTCTGTTGCTTATCCGGGGTGGCTGGAAGGTTCAGTTCAGCTAGGACTGTTGACTAGAGCACCTAAATATGGCTTCTCTGGCAAGAATATATATTATTATACATATATACTCTTAGAATATATATGGCAGCATATTTTTCATCTTGCAGTACTTTCATCTCAGTGGCATTTGTTAATGGCTCCTAATAGTGTAAGTAAGAGAAGCTACTATATAAAAAAGAGAAATAATCATAGGCCCAGGAGCCCAGAGCCAAAAAGAAATTAGGGCAGGCCTAGTGAGATTGAGAGTAGGTCTAGAATAAACTGTAATATTTATTTTTATTGTTTTTGTTTGAATTCTATGGCAATATGTATTTGTGGAGAACTATGAATCATATATTTGCCATATCATCAAAATTATCCAAATAGTTAAAGCCAAAGTGGTCTTTTATAGAATCATGTTATAAGTACAGACTTTTCCATTCATTCTTTGAAATTGTGCAACCATTATATATTTTTTCTATCTTCCAATATTTGGTCTAACTGGAGATTTAATTTTCTAAATAGGTTATGCTCATCTTCCAATCATAAACATGTTATCTATTGCTTCATGTTTGGATTATTATTCTTAATTCTCTGTGAATCATCAAAATGCTTTCTGGCAATGCCTTTAATAGAAAGAAGTTCCCCTTTCTTTTTTGATTATTTTTTAAACTATGACCTATTTTAAACCAAAACGAAGGGATTACTTGAAAAGATACATTATACAGATGCAAAGTACATTTACTGTAGATACATTCTTTAATGATTACCCAAGTGCCATGTTTCTCAAAATATGCTCCATAGAAAAATCATTTTTATGACTACTGAATTTTGGGGGAGGAAAAGGGGATGGTACAGTGTTGAAAGTTTTGGAAAATGATGCGCTAGCATCAAGCAGGTTTTCTTACTGCAAGACTTCTGAGAACCTTTAATTTGCAGTAGTTGGTAAACAATCATTTCTTGATATGGCTAAAGATTGGACATGACGGAATTGACCTGTGGGTAGCACTGTCAGTGTGGGCATAAGGCTAAACCATCATATTATTTGCCAAGCAGAAGACATGAATCCCTTATGTATTCATTCAAATATATAATTTTTAAAAAATTTAATGTGAGGAAAGAACTTTCATTTGGAAAGTATGCTTTGTTTCCGTGCAACATATTCTTTCATTGAGAATGTACTGTAGAGGGCTGAGGCTTTGGCGATGAATACCATGAGGATATGTTGGTATTTTCCCTACTTCAGTTGTTCAGTATTATCATATCACCCTATTTTGATTAACAGCAGTAAAATATTTTTTCCAGAGAGAACTTACAGTATGTTGAAATTGAAAGAATTTTATGTTTATGTGTGTACTTTTGCAAAATCGCAATGTAATATCTATTTACTGTATGATATTTGGAAAAGATGTTATGTTAATAGAGGTTACTTAGTGGTATTTAGCAGGTGGATGAGCTGACTTCAAGTGTCAGAAACAACTTTACTCACGTGTCTGTTGCTTACTGGATATTAATCAGAAAAAAGACATTTTTTCTTTCCTACTACTGATAACATCATTATGAATATCTTTTGTCCTAAATGTTTTAGATAACCTCTGATTACTTCTTTCAGTTTTCCAGAAATTGGATCAAAGAATATGAATAGTTTTAAGACAATATATTTTCACAAACTGTTTTTCAAGAAGATTGTCTAATCTTCCACTCTTACCAGCAATAAATGAGAGTGACTTTCTTCTCACATCCTTGTCACCATTAGGTAGTTTTTCTTTAAAATTTATATGGATTTGAAAGGTATAGTATTTATCTGTAGTTCAATGGGCATTTCTTTGATTATGTTGTAAAGTCGAGATATTTTTTCATGCCTTTAAATGATTTTTTTTTGGAGACAGAATCTCACCCTGTTGCCCAGGATAGAGTGCTTTGGCGTCAGCCTAACTCATAGCAACCTCAAACTCCTGGCCTCAAGTAATCCTCCTGCCTCATCCTCCTGAGTAACTGGGACTACAGGCATGTGCCACCATGCCTGGCTAATTTTTTCTATATATTTTTAGTTGTCCAGCTAATTTCTTTCTATTTTTTAGTAGAGATGGGGTCTCGCTCTTGCTAAGGCTGGTCTCGAACTCCTGACCTCGAGCAATCCTCCCGCCTTGGCCTCCCAGAGTGCTAGGATTACAGGCGCGAGCCACCACGCCTGCCCTTTAAATGATTTTTGAACCAGAAGAACGTAACTTTCCGGGAAGTAAATCATCAAAGAGTCAAACTTTGGCTTTCTACATCTCTTCCAGTTGTTACTATTTCAGGGACACTAAAGCTGGAACAACCAGTAAAAACCAGCCAGCTAGCCACCTAATATTTAGGACTCTTTTCTGGGGTAGCAGAGAGATAGTGAAACAGTGTTAACAAACAGTGTTAAACCCTGGATATGGTTAAAACTCATGCCCAAACGGAAAAGGATTTCAATTTTTCATTGATTAAAAAGTAGACGCTTCATAAAGGATATCCAAAGAATTTTCATTTAGGAGATTAGAATGCTTGCACTCTTGGCAGGAAGTAAACCTAGGACAGTAGCCCAAATACTACATTATCTACTGCTCCCATCACTTTGAGGGTTCATTTACTTCTCACCCTTTGACATCCTACAGAACTAATATGAGCCTATATTGGACAACCAAACATTCATAGACAATAGTTCAGAATTCTAAATTCCTTGGGAGCGCAAAGAACACCATTAGATAACATTATTAGTGATATAACATTGACAGGACATTTTCCTCTATCTGATGTGCTTAATACTATTTAGCTCCCCAAATTATTAACCTCTTTTTTAAGGGTTATCATAAAAAGTGAAGTTAGTCATTCTGTGAAAATAATTCTGATCCTAACCATTGCTGAAGAATAATTAATGAGAGCCAATTATCACTACCAACTTGCATCCAGCTTTTTTTTCAATGAGATTGAAAAAGTGAAATGTTAATATGGAGTAGAAAACTCTACTAATTTAATGTGATAACTTATACTGAACATTTGCATAAATATTTAGTGAACAAAACTGATTTACTGAATGGAAGAAAATAGTACAGCATTCCGCGTGATGGTTTTAGAATGTGGCAACACTGAAGCAACGTTGATATTGCCAATTAATTTCCATTCAGAAATGCAGTGTATTTAGGTTTAGTTTTCTAGGTTAGTACATAATGTAGAGTGATACTTCAAAAGGAGCTGTGCTAATTATGTACATTTCAACTTGTTATAACTCATGCCAAAAGCTGAATCTGGAAATTAGATTTTATGTTTCAAATACTGAAAACCAACTAGGCATAAATGAGTACATCTGTTAGTGTCTTTCTACTTTTCCATTCCAAGTGAACAGAACAATTATTGGGAAAAAAATTTTTATCTACCTGGCCTCTGAAACTGTGTGGCACCTAATTAAATGAATTTTATTTTAAGTAATACATTAATAAATCCCCTTTACTTTCAGTTATTGAGTTACTTCAGATATATATTATTAGATTATTTCTATGTATTTTTTGTAATACATTGCTACAGAAAATCTTGATCTTAAACAATTACATTTATAATTTTTAAAAATATTTTTTGGAAAAGGTAATGCTTGTAGTGCAAGGACACAAAGGGATATTCATGGAAAAGTTTCCCTCTCATCCCTAATGCCTAGTCATCTATGTCCTTCCCCTAGGAGCAAGTGCTGTAATAGTTTTATCCAGAGATGATCTGTAAATACTTTTCAGTTTGTTTTTAAAGGAAAAGCAGAATTATACTGTGATTTTATGATGCACATATCACAGAGTATGATAGTTTGTTTACTTTTCTGTCTCTTCAGTTATTTTCTAGCTCTTGAAGGCAGGAACTGTGTTTATTTATATTTTTAGCACATCTCTATTGAATACCTATTGTGTCCCAAGTACCATTATAGGTACTGGGGATACATTAGGAGATAAAACAGACCAACACTACTGCCTCCATGGAATGTATATTTTTATTCATTATCACTACGTCCCAATTATATAGCACACTACCTGGTGCATAGTCATGTTCTGTGAAAATTTTCTAAAAATGAAATTATAGTAAGATGCTGTATTAGAATTCATTCTCTCTCTCTCTCTCTCTCTCTCTCTCTCTCTATCTCTCTCTCTCTCTTTCTCTCCCTTTCTGTATGTAGATAGAAAGATACAGATTTCTTTATCTATTTATCTATCAATCAATCATCTATTGAGAGAAAGATTTTAAGGGTAGTTCACATGATTGTGGGAGCTGGCAATTGGCAACTTTGAAATCTATAGGGCAAGTTGGAAGGCTGGACATTCAGGTAAGACTTAATATGGCAGTCTTACATCCCATGGCTGGAAACTCAGAGAGAATTGCTATGTTGGAGTCTGGAGGCAGAATTCCTTCTTCTTTAGGAAATCTTTGCTCTTAAGGCCTTCAACTGGTTGGATGAGGCCTACTAACATTATGGAGAGTAATCCGCTCTGCTTAAAGTCAACTGATTTTAATGTTAATCACATCTACAAAATACCTTTATAACAACATTTAGACTAGTCTTAGACAAACAACTGTTCATCATAGTCTACCCAAGTTGGCAACCATCACAGATGCCTATCTATTACAATAATATTCCATAATGAGTAGATAATATGGGTAATTAAGTAAGGCTGTATTTCAAAGCATTAATTGCACTGTTCGTGGATCTCTCCTCTAAATGCAGGTGCTAATTTACCCACACTTCTATTTTCACTATCTCTGTGCATCCAGTAAGATACCTTATTTAGGTGTTACGACTAAATGTTCAGCAGTATAGAAAAAGCTACAAACTGGGTTTATTTCTTACTTAAAATAGAAGGGTAAGCGAGTAATCTTCCTAATATTGCTTGTTTTGCCCAGGTTATGCCATTGAGATTTGATTAATATTTTGCTTCCACTTGCTTTTTCTAGTAAGATCGAGATAATATTTTTATTTTTACCAGTTTACAGCTCTTTACTGTTTTCTGAAATCTCACACATTTGAATTAGATGCAATTTTGAAAAAAGGTAAAATGTAAAGTAGATTAAACTACTTAAATCAATGAAGATATATTTGAGAATCCTAAATGGGCTTGCAAATAATTGTACTCATAAAATGTGTTTTCATTTTAATCAGCCTCCTGTACTTCTAGATTATCATTATAGCAAGATACCAGTGCCTGATATGCGTCCCTCACACTCTCCAAAAAATTATTGAACAGGATGTGCAGAGACCAAAATAAGAAACATTTAGTAAAATAATGATAAAAGGGAAAAATATGGGGTATATGGTACATGCGGCTGAACTGAGCAAGCAAAAAGCCCCCTCCACTTTTAAAAGCAAAATGACCCATTAAGGTAGAAAACAGGTAAGAGAATACTTATTGTCTCTCTCTTATTGTCAGCCTAGACCAGGAATCCAGGGTTTCTCCACTGGCCAAAAAAGTAGGCAACCACTGTAGCATAGTGATCATTTCTGAGATGACCAGAGTCCCACTTACCATTTCTGTCTCCCTAGTACCATTTTAGGTTCCTATCTTTTTATATTCATTGGGAAAGTAATTCTCATACCTGTATGATTTATCCATTCAAAAAATATTTATTTGGCACCTCCTCTAGCTAATCATTATTCTAGGAGTTGAGAATATAATAGTGAACATAAAAGAATCTTCTTGATGCTTATGTATTAGGAGGAAACAGAAAATAAACTAAAAACAATAAATGAATAAACTACATAGTATGCTAGAAAGTGACAAATTCTATGGAAAAAATGAAAAGAAGAAGAGGACACGAGGTGTTGGGAGTGTGATGGGGTGAGCAATATAGTCAGGGTAGGCCTTATTAAGTCATCAGAATCTTGCATGGAGATAAATATGTATATGTGTATACATATATAATTATGGCATAAATACATATTTTATATATATATATATTACACCTGTCTTCAGAATTTCAAATTTAGTGTCTCTAGCAGGACCTCAGAATCTCTACCTTTTCCATTGACTTATTCACTTCCCACTTATAAACATGTTTGTATCTCCCATCTTGAAACAAAATTATAAAATATAATTAAAAATAATTTGTGTAACTTCCCCTTCACCACACCCCTCAAAAACCCTAATTCTCTTCTTTCTTCCCTAGCTAGACTTCCAGAAATAATAATTTGTATTTAAGATCTCCATTAGATATATTTTTAATTTATCAGACACATACATAGTGCTTATTAAGTGCCAGGGATTGTTTCAATCTCAACATAGTTACTACTATTATAGTCTTTATTTTTTCTGTGTACTATATTGCCTCAGCCAGTTGAGTCATACAGCTCTTTCCCTTTTCAGTATTTACTAGGGTAATTTAAGACAGAGACAGTTTGCCTGGCAGAACATGAGGAAATTTTTTTTGACACTGGGTAAAACAAAAGACATGGGAATTCGGCAATGTTCTGTTTGTTGTCAGCTGCAGAGAGAGATACTTTCATAAACATTATACAAAGCTCTAAATATGCCATAACTTTTTTAATTTCCTCCCAATTCCTCCCTCTCATAATACTGTATCTTAACCACCTGCAAAAAAAAGACAGTAGAGGAAAATTTAGAATAGACAAAAAAAAAAAATGAGCTCGTTGCTGTAACCTATGTATGCCCTTTGTCCTGGGAGAGTGCAGAACCTATATATTCTCAATCTTGCCTCATTCTTGTATTTTTCAAATTTTTCATAGCGAAATTCTTTGATGTCTTGAAACAAATCTCAATTTTTTAAATATTTATATATTCTATCTTTGTGTGTATTAATATGTCGGGATATGTATTAATAGATGGGGGTTTTAATGGATCCTAAGCAAATGTTTCTCCTTTCTCCAGAACTTAATAAGAGGTAGCTTTTTTACTGAAATAAAAGGAATAAAGGGCATCCATCATACAGACATCTGGTCATTTAAAGCCATTCTATCTTAAGTGTCAGCAAAAATTTGATATTGGTAATATTTTTACTTAAATCTCTCCTTATCTAATATTGTCTGTGTTTCCTTATATTATATAGTCCCTACCTTCATCTTTATTAACAGATAGACTTTGCAGTGAAAGCCATGTATTTTCCTGTATTAGTTGTTTCCCCAACCCTGCTTGATGCTTCAGTGAGGAATAATGTACTAGAGTGCTCTATAATTGGCAGTAGTTCACAGGTACGGCAGAACTGAGGGACAGTGTGATGAGCTAACATTACTTCTTTTTATTTTATTTGCTATGCTTGAATCTATTACAATTTTTATTATTTGATTTATTACAAAATATTAAAGGGATACAAATGTTTTTGTTACATGAATATGTGTTATAATGCTTATGTCAAGGCTTTTAGTGTACCCATCATTCAAATAGTGTCTACTGTATCTGATAGGCTAGGTTTTACCACTCGTCCCAACCCTTTCCCCTTCTTGATTTCCAATGACCTTTACATCTCTCTGTGCTCGTGTGTGCCCATCAATTAGCTCCCAATTATTAGAGAGTATATGTAATGTTTGTTTTTCCATTCCTAAGATACTTCACTTAGGATAATGGTCTCCAGTTCCATCCAAGTTGCTGCAAATGACATTATTTCATTTCTTTTTATGGTGAGTAGTATTTCGTGATATATAAACCATATTTTCTTAATCCACTCATGAATTGATGGGTACTTAGGTTGTTGCCACTTCTTTGTGATTGTGAACTGTGCTGCAGAAAACATTTGAGTGTGGGTGTCTTTTTGATAAAATGTTGTATTTTCCTTTGAGTAGATACTCAGTAGTGAGATGACTGCATTGAACGGTAGGTCTACATTTATCTCTTTGAGGAATCTCCATACTGTTTCCCATAGAGGTTGCACTAATTTGCTGTACTACCAACAGTATATAAGCACTCCTTTCTTTCTACATCCATGCCAGCATCTATTGTTTTGGGGCTTTTTAATAATGGCCATTTTGACAGAGGTAAGGTGATATCTCATTGTGATTTTAATTTGCATTTCCCTGATGATTATTGATGTTGAGCATTTTTCATATGTTTACTGGCCATTTGTCTATCTTCTTTTGGAAAAATTCTGTTCATTCCTTTTGCCCACTTTTTAATGTTTTTTTTTTCTTGCTGATTTGTTCGAGGTCTTAGTAGATTTTGTATATTAGCCCTTTATCAGATGTATAGTTTGTGAATATTTTCACTGATAGGGTTTTTTTTTTCCTTCTTATTCTCTTTGGCTCTGCCCTAACTGATAGGGTTTTGATATAAGTCTGCAAGCAATTGATTTATTATGATTCCTGTGCAGTCAAATCTCTCTGCTAATGATAATCTGTATTTGCAACTGCTCCCTAGGACTAGTAGTCATTGCCTCAGCCCCACCTCAGATCATCAGGCATTAGATTTTCATAAGGAATGTTCAATCTAGAGCCCTTGCATGCACAGTTTACAGCAGGGTTCACACTCCTGTGAGAATCTATTGTCATTGCTGATCCTACAGGAGGCAAAGCCTGTGCAGTGATGCGAGCAATGGAGAGCAGCTGTAAATACAGATGAAGCTTCACTCACTTGCCGCCTCCACTCACCTCCTGCTATGCAGCCCAGTTCCTACCAAGCCACAGGTCAGTACCTGTCCATGGCCCAGAGGTTGGGGACCACAGCTCTACAACTTGTAAAGGAAACAAGCTTGACACATATTTATAGACTTAGTTCAAAACTTGAGACCAGTCAGATCAACAAGGCCCAGGCCCAGGTCATTATTTCTATCCTCAAGTGATCCCAGCAGCTTTTAAAAAATTCAGATCCATTAACAACACTCACCTTAGTCTGTTTTCCCCTGGATCAGCTTACCAGCCTTTTAGCTAAACTGAAGTTCTCAGAACTCCCATATCCCTGTGATGTGGCCCGCTTCTTGGTGCCGAGAATGAACACAGAAACAAAAAGACATAGACACACATAAAGACGGTACATGACTGCAGCCACTACAAAGAAACACAGACACACAAAGACAGTATAAGACTGTAGCAAAAACTCTTGCTGCAATTTCTTTATTTATAACATAGCCTGTTTGGCAACTGTCCCACCACAATTTCTTTGTTCTCACACTGTCCCGACTCAACATGTCTCTGTTCCTTGTTGTTTCGTCTCTGGAGAGCAGATGTTTGCATCTAAACTCTAGCCCCTCCTGTTTTCAGGGTGAGGGCACCCCGGACTTGCGTGCAAGGCCACAGACATGTTCTTGAGAAAAACAACAAGGAAACGTTCCCAGACGAAGTTGTCCTCTACAGTATCTATTGTAAAAGATATTGAGTCTTTGATTTATTCTCAAAGACTGACTATTTTTGGTGTATAGGAATGCTACTGATTTGTATACATTGATTATGTAACCTGAGACTTTGATGAATTTATTTATCAATTCCAGGAAGTTCTTGGTGGAATCTTTGGTGTTTTCTACATATAAAATCATATCATCAGCAATATATCATATCATCAGTGATAGTTTGACCTCCTCTTTCCCCATTTGGATACACTTAATTTTCTTCTCTTGCCTGCTTTCCCTGGCTAGGATTTCAAGCACTGTGTTGAATAGAAGTGGTGACAGTGAGCATCCTTGTTCCAGTTTTGAGTGGGAAAGCTTTCAACTTTTC
>CAUYSK010086607.1:0-25795 GCA_963575035.1 Avahi laniger | reverse complement strand
AAAAAAAAAAAAAAAAAGAAAAAAAAATACAGTTAAAGTAGTATTTTAATAATTTGAAACATACTTTTTTTATGGCTTCTATGGAAAAGGAAAATTTTCTTTTGAATCAATTTTGAATAAACTAATAGCTAAAGTCATAGGCCATAAGTTACTGTAGTATTTAAGAGAATCTATTGATAGAAAAAAACCAAATTGCCTAAGCAGTGATTCTGAGACTGCAAAGCAGTCTTATTGTTCTTTATTGTAATGTAAAGACAATAGTGAAGGTTGAAAAATTTAAAAAATTAGTTACTATGGAAAAGATATTACTGGAAAATAAGGCCTGGTGGGGTAAAATGATGGGAATGGAAAGCAGGTGAGGCAAAGATGGTACGGATGGCATAAAACAACTTTAGTCTTCAGAGTGATGACGCTTCTGAGGAGTTATGGTGGAGAGAAGTTAAGAAGAAGGAGGAGAGGGCATGAAGCAAAAGGCAAATAAGCAGTAAGAAAGGGTGAGGAAGTTAGCAAGGAAACAACTAAAGTTAGAGGAAGATTTTTAAAAGATAGCAATATTACCAAGTGAAACAGAAAGAGGCACTACAAGGTAGATACCCCAAGTTATCAAGGTAGGGTGTATGAGGAAGAAGAGGAATAAGTTTTGTTTTTTTTTTTTTCTTTTTTTTTGAGACAGAGTCTCACTTTGTTGCCCTGGCTAGAGTGAGTGCCGTGGCGTCAGCCTAGGTCACAGCAACCTCAAACTCCTGGGCTCAAGCAATCCTACTGCCTCAGCCTCCCAAGTAGGTGGGACTACAGGCATGTGCCACCATGCCCGGCTAATTTTTTCTAATATTTTTAGTTGTCCAATTAATTTCTTTCTATTTTTGGTAGAGACAGGGTCTCGCTCTTGCTCAGGCTGGTCTCGAACTCCTGAGCTCAAACAATCCGCCCGCCTCGGCCTCCCAGAGAGCTAGGGTTACAGGAATAAGTTTTTTAAAAAAGGAAAATCATGTATGATGTTAACAACAGTTTTTTTTTTTTTTTAAAAACCTACATATACTTAACACTATCTGCCAACTATTTGAAGTGTTTTGCATGTATAAGCTCATATAATCTTTACAGGAAACTTGAGGTAAGGATTAATATTATTCCTATTTTATAAAGACAATCGTGGTACAAAAGAATTTGCCCAAGTTTAGACAGTGATTGGTGGAGTAATGCTTCAAATCTACACAATCCGACAACATTATAAGGACTAACTGTATAGAAAAAGATCCGTAATCATGTTGAGAAGGCAAGAAAAATGAGGGCTTTAGGAATTAAAATAACAGAAAGAAAGTAAGGACCTAGACGCGATAGGCAGTGTGAGGAGCCAGAGTAGAGAGAAGAGGGATGTCCCTCCATACAACAGCTGAGCAAAGAGAAAAGAGCACCTATGTGGGGAGAGTGAATGAAGGCGTCATTAGGGGAGCTGATGATGTTATGTCAGGTGTACCCAGTCACTTCCAAAGGTGTGTGGCTTTTAAGAGGTGCTTCCTAAAAGTATTTCAAAGGTGCCTGTCCCTAACTGACCAACTGGGATCTCAATTCCAAACACTCCCATCTGATTTTCTTTCACTCACCTAGATGCCTCCAGCATGAGTTCCCTCCCTCTACCATCCATGGCTCTTGTCCTTGCTCCATCCTGAAGATAACTTTTGTTTTGGTAACTGGACATCCTGTTGGTGGGAAAAACACAGAAGTAGGAACAAAGTGCTAAGCAAACAACTACCTCACAACTCAGGTCGGCCTCCTTGAGGCCCAGGGCCTTTAAAGCATGACAAATGGGTTTTAGAACAGACCTTTTTCCATTTGGCAGGTAGAAGCATAAACAGACTGATCCCTAAAGAGGATTAAGCATTTTTGAGCACTAAAATTCAGGGCCAAGCTTATTAATGCTTCAGAAAGCTCACAGCTTTCACAAGTCTGAAAGGAAGGGCACTACTATTAAATTCTGAGTTATACCAAAAAGTTACCATACATTGTCCTTACCCACTGAGATGAGGTTTCTGTAGTTCTCCAACATTACATCCCAATACAGGGTTCTCTCAGCACAGCCAAGCAGCTGCCACTCCTCTGGGGTGAAGTCCACAGCCACATCCTGGAATGTCACTGATTCCTGTAACAGCACATTCATCTTCAAACTAAAGTATGCATTAAGGGACTTGCAAGAGAATCAAGGCAGCTCCTTATTATCTTATCATATGTTCACTGCTGAGTTTGTAGAAAGTTATACACAATAACCATTACACACTTGATTCAGAAATATATTTTGTGATAGAAACAAAAATCATATTTAAAATATCGAACTAGTGCCAGAACAATTCATTTGGGGAAAGAAAGGTCTTTTCAACAAATGGTGCTGAGACAACTGGATATCTGCACACACAAGAATGAAACTGGACTCCCTGCTCACCTCACATCATATACAAAAATGAACTAAATGGATCAGAGACCTAAATGTAAGAAATAAGTCTATCAAATTCTTAAAAGAAAACAGGAGAAAATCTGTGACCTTGGATTAGGCAGTAGTTTCTTAAATATGACAGAAAAAGTGGAAGTGACAAAAGAAAAAATAAATTGGAATTCATCACAATTAAAAACTTTTGTGCTTCATAGGACACCATAAAGAGAGTGAAAAGAAAATCCACAGAATGGGAGAAAATATTTGCAAATCATGTATGTGAGAAGAGGCTTGTACCTAGAATAATTAATATAAAGAATTCCTAAAATTGAACAATAAAAAGACAATCCAATTTAAAAATGGACAAAGGATTTAAACAGACATTTCTCCAAAGATATGTGTGTGTGTGTGTGTGTGTGTGTGTACGGTAAATAGGCACATGAAAAGACACTTAACACCATTAGTCATTAGTGAAATGCAAAACAAAACCATAATGAGGAACCACTTCACACCCCCAAGGACAGTTAAAATCAAAGGTAGACAATGACAAGTGTTTGCAAAGACGTGGAGAAACTGAATATCTTGTATACTGCTGGTGGGATTCCAAAACAGTGCAGCAAATATGGAAAACAGTTTGGCACTTCCTCAGAATGTTAAACATAAAATAACAATATGACCCAGGAATTCTACTCCTTAGGTATATATCCAAGAGAATTCAAAACATGTCCACACAAAAACCGATAAACAAATGTTCATAGCAGAATTATTCATAGTAGCCAAAAAAGTAGAAAATATCTGCAATGAACTGACAAATGGATAAAAAATGGTGGTATAATGGTATGATGGAATATCATTTGGCCATAAAAAAGGAACAAAGTGCTTATACATCCACAATATGTATGCATCTTGAAAATACTATACTGGCTGAAAAAAACCAGTCACAAAAGATCACATATTGTGTGGTCCCATTTGTATGAAATGTTCAGAATAGAAAAACCATAGAAACAGAACTAGATTAGGGTCGGAGGAAAGGAAGAATGGGGAGTGATTACTCATGGGTATGGAGTTTCTTTCTGGGGAGATGAAAATGTTCTGAAATTAGGTAGTGGTGAAGGCTGTACAACTCTGTGAATATCCTAAAAACCACTGAATTGTATACACTTAATTGGGTAATTTCTGTGATATATGAATTGTATTTCAATAAAGCTATTTAAAAATATTACATATATTCTTCATTTATTCACTCACAAAGTATTTAACAAGGACCTACCAACCTTGTGTTAGTGATATCAAAAGGAATAAAATTATGACTCTTCTTGGAGATCTTACAATCTATTATACTCTACAAAGTAAACATAAGTATTGTAAGAGGTTACCAAGACTAAAAAGTTTACATGCCAGATGCACATAAGCATAATAAAATAAGAACCCATGGACTTTTTTACATGATAAAATATATTCTTCCAACTGTAGAGCCAAAATCATGCTTAATGGATAAATATTAAAAGCACTGAATTTAAAGGCATGTGGTTACACATCTAGCACAAAAGAGATAGTTAAGACCATATAGAGCAGGGATCAAGAAACTACAGCTCATGGGCTGGCCTCTTACTTTTATAAATAAAATGTTACTGGAACATGGTCATATCCATTCATTTACTTCAGCTGCAAGGACAGAGTTGAGTAGTTGCCATAGAGCCTGTATGGCTTTCAAATCTAAAATATTTATGATCTGGCCCTTTAAGAAAAAGTTAAGGTGTCTAGCTAGGGTTTATCCCAGGAATGCATAGGTAAAACAAAAACAAAAAAACCCAGCTATCTACCAGAATACAAGAGAAAATGGTGAAACATTGGAAGCATTTCCATTAAAATTGGGACAAAAGCCTTTTGGATAGCAATTACAGTTGACTCTAGACAACATGGGTTAGAACTACACAGGTCCACTTATACTTGGATTTTTTTCAGTAAATACAGTTGGCCTTCCATTGGCAGGTTCCACATCTGCAACCAAATGCAGATCCAAAATATAGCATGCTCAGGATGCAAAACCCATGTGTATGGAGGGCCAATTTTTCATATCCTTGGGTTCCACAAGGCCAACTGTAGGACTTGAATTTGCATAGATTTTGGTATCTGCAAGGGTCCTGAAACCAGTCCCCCTCGGATACCAAGGGATGTCTGTCAAAAGTGTAATTACGAGAAGTCCTCGCCAGTGCAATGAGATAAGAAAAACAGGGAGGAAGATATAAATATTGGACAGGAAGGGACAAAATGCCATTTGAAGAGTATATGACCATTTACCTAGAAAATCTGAGGAAACTCTTGGACCTAATAAGACTTATGTAAGTTGGCTGGATATAAAGTCAACATAGAGAAATCCAGGGCTGAATGTGGTGGATCATGCCTGTAATCCTAGCACTTTGGAAGGCTGAGGTAGGAGGATTGCTTGAGGCCAGGAATTCAAGACCAGCCTGAGCAACATAACAAGATCCTGTCTCCACAAAAAATTAAAAAATTAGCCAGACATTGTGGCACATGCCTGAAATCCCAGCTACTCTGGAGGATGAGGCAGGAAGACCACTTGAGCCCAGGAGTTTGAGGCTGCAGTGAGCTATAATGAAGCCACTGCACTCCAGCCTAGGTGACAGAGTAAAACACTGTCTCAAAAAACAACAACAAAAACAAACAAACAAAAAGACATAGAGAAGCAGTGTACCTAACACACTGCTTTATGAACCTTGACAATATTCCTTAAATTCAATGACCTTAAAATGCATTGGAAGAGAAAATGCTCAAGACAGCTGGAGACTCTGGAAAAGACACAAGGTTTATTTATGGATCCATGTGGCCATTTTAAAGGCTATGTACCTCAACTTACAAATTGAGTTCATTTAGTGCTGGTTAACACTATGTTTTCTGCTTACTCTAGGCAGAGAACACTCTAAGAAAGTCATGGGAAACCTGGTATATTTATCATAGATTGTTGCTGTGAATGTTATTTTTTTTGTTAAGAGACAGGGTCTAGCTCTGTCATCTAGGCTGTAGTAGAGTGGCACGATCATAGCTCATTGTAATCTCAAATTCCTGGGCTCAAGCGATCCTCCTGCCTCAGCCTCTTGAGTAGCTTGGACTACAGGTATACCCCACCACACCTGGCTAATTGTTTTTTGTAGACATGGGATCTCACTATGTTGCCCCAGGCTGGTCTTGAACTGGCCTCAAGTGCTCCTCCCTCCTTGGCCTCCCAAAGTGCTGGGATTACAGGTATGAGCCACCACACCTGGCTGGGAATGTTATTTCTAACATTATCTATACAGGAAAATAACCTTATTTATCTGGGTAATTATTTTGCTTTATCTTTATCCATATGGACAATGCCAATAAACTGGTTGGCTATCCATTTACTATGATTTCCAGAAAGACTGAGGACACATCTGCAGCTCAAATTTATTCCAACTGTGTACAAACACTACAAATTGTATATCAATTCATCGATTTTCTAAATTTTCTTTTGGACCTGATATTCTATACAATCTGTAGTTTCCCTGACTTTCTATCATATGGAGTTTGAGTAGATTTAAATGACTGAATGAGTAGATGGATGCCTTACCTGGAAACTGATCATTTTCTGCAGGTCTTGGACAGAGATCTATTAAAGTAGAAATGGAGAGAATAGAAAGACCTGAGAAATCAGGACTGTAATATAGAACCCTGCTCTATTGGACCAGAAGTACCCACATTGTTGCTTCAGAAAATGCCACCTAGTGGGAGAATGACATTTCTAGCAAGTCAGAAAAGTCCATATTCCACAAGCACAAATCTCTACTTGTTTCTGTTGCAAATATATGGAGCTTAGATAAGGATGTTGTTCATTTCTGTCCTACTGATCTAACACCAACTTGTTAGCTTTTGAATCAGTGATTTTTTTCCTCCCAGAAATTTATCCTAAGGAAATATTATAATGAATGAGTTAAAAGAGCCTGATCTCTGAGACTCAGTGCTCCAGAAAGTATTCCTTCTTGTGACTGCCTGGTTTCTGCTCTGAAGCTGGCATAAAAGATCTCAAATTAGATTGGGCATTCTTGGAAAGGCTGGATTCAGGGACCCAGGAACACTTTTTTTAAAAGAAAAAATTTATTTTTTAAAGCTGGAGCCTTCAGTTTAAACTCCAAGTCTGTTTCTCTCTCTCTGGGAACTCACCATCTCCTATAAGCTTAGTTTGGGATTTTTGAAATTCTAACCAGCACTGCTGGAGCCCTAGAAAGGCTAAAATGGGCAAAAGAGACTCACAGCTTCATCCACACAGTCTCTAAGGGAAGATCTGCAGATACACCAAGAGACCTAAATAATGACCACAAATCGAAATTTAGTTAGCATTAATTGCTCAGATAACAGCAATAAGTGTTGTTATTTATGTTTCATGAACTGTTTTATAAAGGAGTGTGAGGTAAAAAAGAATGAAATTTGGAGAAAATGTATCTGGGTTTGAGCCTCAGCTCTCCCACTTACTAAGATGTGTGAGTCTAGGCAAGTAATTTCACCTCTTTCAGCTTCAGTTCATTCATATGCAAAATGGTAATAGCATTTATTGCAGATGGTTGCTGTGAGAATACCCTAAAAATGTATAGCAGTTTCTCTAGAAATGCTTTCTTCCGGGATCCCTTAAGTGGCTTAAAATTTCCTATCGTAGGCTCCAATCGGGCCAACGGTGCTCTTAGAACCAGGAAAGGTGCAGTTAGACGCAGACTCCTACACAGTGACCTTACCTACAAAGACAGGAATGCAAATTGAGCCTCTCCCAGCCCCACCAGGACTCTGGGAACCTACCCAGTGCCAGCTGGGAGCCCTACTCTTGCCTTCTCCGAACTACTGAAGAGTTGGAAACGGATCCACATCCCCAAACCCAAAGTCACCGCAACTGGAGGTTGTAAAGTTTTATCTTCGGCGGGTTAAACCCACAAGCCAGTCCCGCCTTTCCCTTACATCCCCGAGTCAAAGCCATACCTGCCACCCTTCCACTGCCTCACTGTCCGCTCTGGCTCTAAGCCTAGGATCAGGTTACAGCGTTGTCCAGAGACTAAGAGAGCAGTCCCTGCCCTGACTTCACGCGGCACAGGTCTGAACGCCGAATATTGGCTACCGTCCTACTGCGCGTGTGCGGAAGTAACTGCCCACCTAGAGTTCCCGGTCTCCTCCGGGGTGTAGGTCATCCATCAAAAACCACGTTTCCCACAAGGCTCGTTTCCGGAAGTTGTGAGGCGCTTCTTCCTCTTTTGGAGGTGATTTCAGGGTTAGTATCTCTGGAGCTGTCCTGAGAGCTGTACTCGTTTTTAAGAAGGAAGTGTAATATCGTTTTCATTTGAAAAGCTAGACATCAGAATTTTTAAGTGCTGGAAAGTCAAAATCAGCAGTATGCCAAAGAATAGCTTACTCAGTAGGGTTTCTTCTAGCAATGCACCAGCTTAGGTCAGGGAGATGAAGAGGACCCAAGAAAGAAGACTGAATAGGCATAATCGGTGAGATAGATGGAAAAGTAGGAGAGTTTAGATCTGCTAAACCAAGGGAAGAAAATGTTTCAAGAAGGAGGGAGTGATGCAGTATGTCAAATGATAGGTTAAGTAAGATGAAAACTAAGAATTGGCCATTGAATTTACCAATGTTTAGGTCAGTAGTGCTGTTGAAACATGCCATTTTAGTGGAATGGGTGAAAGTTTGATAAAGTCTGATGAGAGTTTGATAAGAGTGGGGGGAGAGGAAGTGGAGAAAGTAAATATAGACAATACTTTTAAGTTTTGTTTTTAAGAAGAGCAGAAAAATAAGGACATCATTGGATAGGGATTTTGGATTCAATATTTTTTTTTAATTTAAAGATGAAGAAATTATAGTAACTTTGTGTACTAATTGAAATGATCCAGTAGAGAGGGGGGAAGTTGACAATCCAGGAGAAACAGGCTAGTTACATGAGGAAAGTCCTTGAGGGAAGAAAGGCTGGAATCCAGTACAAAATCAGAGGGATCAGTTCTAAGTAAGAATATGGACAATTCATCCATTGAAATAAAAGGGAAGGCAGAGTATGTAAGTGCAGATGCAGATAGGCAGACAGATATGGTGGTATAAGAACGAAGATGCCCTCTTCTTGTTACCAAACCCACAAAGGGGTTCAGCCTAGGTCCTGTCACTCACTGCACAAAGAGCCAATTACTTAGACAAGGAGGATTGCCAAGGAAGGAAGGAATTTTAACGTGAAAGCTGTCTCTCTGGAGAATGGGAGAAATAGTTTCAAATCTGTCTCCCTGACTAACTGAGAAAGCAAGGGTTTTTATAGTGGACTGTGGAATGCAGGTCAGATTGTGTGGGGTTTGAAGTCATAGGGTCTTCTGGTAGTCTGATTCAAGAATCAGCTGTTGGTGATGGATGGTGAGTCCTGTGGGGAGACTAGTTGTTAGGCTTTACTGGTAAAGTCTGAAGGAACAAAAAAGAACTTAGGGAGGAGGTCATTTTGCAAGGCCAATTATATTCTGAGTGCTTAATTTTCTCAGTGAAATAGGAAGCTGAAAGTGAAGATAGGGAGAAAGTATTGGAGGTTTGAGGAGAGAAAAGATAAGAAATACTGTATTATGTTGATTCTTATACACACTTGTTTTTCATATTTCAACAGCTGTAAAATTGCTATCTTACAAATGATATCTTAACAATTTAATCAGCATCATTCTTTTTCTTTCTTATTAAAAAATAAAGTAATGGTAAATCTTATAATCAATCTTATATATCAAATCTTATAATCAATTTCTATAAAATGTTAATTATTTAGGAATGTGGGAGAGCGAATGGATTAAGGAAATAGTACTATTGCCTGGCACCATGAAGAGTTGACTTGATATTAGTAACCATTGACTTTACTGGAATTTTCAATGGCATAGACATATTTTCATATCTCAATTGTTTTTAAAAAAAAGATACATTAAAGTCATGGGTGGTAGAATAAGGCTCATTACATCTTAATATCTAAAGTAATTTGTACCAAATTACTCATATATTCTTTGATCAGAAACTGTATACTTTGTGCAACCTAAAAATTAGGCATTTAATTTTTTAAAAATTTTATTATGGCAATTTTAAACCATATACAATAGTAGAAAGAATAGTAATAATCTTCCATGTACCTAGCACTCAACATCAATTATTATCAACTCAGGGTTAATTCTGTTTAATCTCTACCCTCAACTCCATTGCATATCACTTTGAAGCAAATCCCAGAACATATAATTTCATCGGTTAAAGAGCAAACATTAATAAAAAGCCATATCATTTTCATGTCCCCCCAAATTAATAATTACTTAACAGCATCAAATATCAAGTCATTGTTCAAATTATTAATTTTCTCTTGAGTATAATTTACAGTTTTAAAAAAAGGTTCACACATTGCAATTGATTGATACATATGCCTTTTAAATCCCCTTTAATCTACAGGTCCCCTCCTCAATTTTTTCCAAATTATTTATTGAAGAAATTAGGTCATTTGTTCTGTAGAGTTTCTCACAGTCTGTTTTCTTGCTGTTTGCATACCCCCATTATAGTGTAACATGTTCCTCTGTCTTCTATATTTTCTGAAAGTGGTGGTTGGAATGAGCAGCTTTTTTTTTTTTTTTTTTTTTTTTATACAGAGTCTCCCTCTGTTGCCTGGGCTAGAGTACTGTGGTGTCAGTCTCTCTCACAGCAACCTCAAATTCCTGGGCTCAAGCAATCCTCCTGCCTCAGCCTCCCTAGTACCTGGAACTACAGGTGAGTACCACCAGGCCTGGCTAATTTTTTCTATCTTTGGTAGAGATGGGGTCTTGCTCTTGCTCAGGGGTGGAGCTGGTCTCAAACTTCTGAGCTCAAGCGATTCTCCCACCTTGGCCTCCCAGAGTGCTAGGATTACAGGCATGGAGTCACTGTGCCTGGCTTGCTGTTTTTTTATTATGTTAGCGATAACTTCTTCTCAAGGCCTAGACCCATTACTTTTTTAGAGGTTGTAGAAAGGGGAAACTCTAATTTGATCATTTCTTTGTCATTTAGAAGCTGGATTAGTTCTATAAAGAGGAACTTCACCTTATGTACTATTTAGCTGTTCATGTATACAGTTCACATAGGAAAGGCAGATAAAAGTGGTAGAATTTATTTACCAATTTTCAATTCAATAATTGCTTCCCAATCATCTAAATATGGTCCGTATTTTGAACGTAATTATGGACTCATAGATTTAAACATATTTCATGTGTTTCAATCTATTGCTGTTATTATCCCTATTGATGCTTTAGTAGTTACATCTTTGGCCATTGGGAGCCTCTTTATGTTGGCTCTCGAGTCCTTTTGAAAGGGCCCTATTAATTTTCAATAGCTTTCTCCCTATCTGTATGACAAGGTGCTTCAGGTTTCTCTTGTTCATTTTCTGCCCTAGACCTTGCATCAGCTATTTCTCTAAGAAGCCTGACTCTTTTTAATAGGAGGTGATATTTGAAGACCTTGATGAGGGATCTGGGGGTACTCACTGATCCTGGGTTGGTTAGACATCGACTTTGAAGTTTTGAATTTCTCAGACATATAAATGGCTAACAGTGCAAGCTCCAGATGTAGACTGCTTGGGTTTAAATCACTGCTCTACCACTTATTGGGTATGTTACATTGGGCCAGTTTATCAACTTATCTGTGCCTTAGTTTACTCAATTAAAAAATGAAAATAGGCCGGGCGCGGTGGCTCACAGCTGTAATCTTAGCACTCTGGGAGGCCAAGGTGGGTGGATGGCTCAAGGTCAGGAGTTTGAGACCAGCCTGAGCAAAAGCAAGACCTCATTTCTACTTAAAATAGAAAGAAATTATCTGGACAACTAAAAATACATATATAGAAAAAAAAATTAGCCAGGGATAGTGGTGCATGCCTGTAGTCCCAGCTACTCGGGAGGCTGAGGCAGGAGGATCGCTTAAGCCCAGGAGTTTGAGGTTGTTGTGAGCTAGGCTGACACCATGGCACTTTAGATAGGGCAACAGAGCCAGACTCTGTCTCGCAAAAAAAAAAAAAAAATGAGAATAATAAGAGTATCTAATTCATAGGATGCTGGTAAGGTTTTTTTAAAATTGACATATAATTATACATATTTACAGGCTGCATAGTGACATTTTTGATATATTTATATATAAAGTACAGGTACAAAATCAAGCATATCCATCATCTCCAATATTTATCATTTCTTTGTTTTTGGAAGATTTAATACCCTCCTTCTAGCTATGTGAAACTATACATTATTATTAACTATAGGCTTCCTACAGTGCAATAGAACACTAGAACTTATTCCTCCTATCCAGTTTTAATTTTATATTCTTTGTCAAATTTCTCCGTGTACCCATGTTTCCCCTACACTTCCCAGCCTCCAGTGTCCTCTGTTCTACTTTTCACTTCTAAGCAATCAACTTTTTTAGCTTCCACATGAGTGAGAACACATGGGGTTTAAGTTTCTGTTCCTGGTTTATTTCACTTAACAAAATGTCTGCCTCCAATTCCATCCATGTTGCTGTGAATGACAGGATGTCAGTCTTTATCATGGATGAATTGTAGTCCATTGTGTATATATATCACATTGTCCTAATCCTTTTACCTGTTGTTGGACACCTAGGTTGATTCCATATCTTGGCTATTGTGAATAGTGCTGCAATGAACATGGGGGTACAGATGTCTTTTTAACACACTGATTTCTTTTCCTTTGGATAAATGCCCAGTAGTGGGATTGCTGGATCATATGATATTAATAGTTCTATTAATAGTTTTTTGAGGAACCTCCATACTGTTCTCTGTAGTGGCTATACTAATTTACACTACCACCAACAGTGTAAAAGTTTCCTTTTCTCTGCATCCTTGCCAACATTTGTTATTTTTTGGTCTTTTTCTCCTCCCTCCCTCCCTCCCTCTTTTCCTCCCTTCCTTTTCTTTTTTTGGAGACAGATGTCTTGCTGTGTTGCCCAGGCTTGATTCGAGTTCCTGGGCTCAAGGGATCCTCCTACCTCAGCCCCCTGAGTAACTGGTACTACAGGTGTGTGCCATAATGCCCTTTTTGTCTTTTTGATAATAGCCATCCTAACTGGGATGAGATGATACCTCATTGTGATTTTGTGTTTCCATGATGATTAGTGATGATGAGCATTTTTTCTTATATGTGTTGGCCATTTGTCTTCTTTTGAGAAATGTCTATTTAGATCATTGGCCCATTTTTTAATCTGATTTTTTTGTTGTTGTTGCTGTTGAGGATGTTGAGTTTCTTATATATTCTGGATATTAATCCTCTGTCAGATGAATAGTTTGAAAATGTTTTCTTCCATTCTGTAGGCTGTCTCTTCACTCTGTTGATTGCTTCCTTTGCTGTGCAGAAGCTTTTTAGTCTAATACGATCTCATTTGTTTATTTTTGCTTTTGTTGCCTGTGCTTTTGAGGTCTTATTCATAAAATCTTTCCCCAGACCAGTGTCCTGAAGTATTTCTCCTGTGTTTTCTTCTAGTAGTGTTATAGTTTCTGGTCTTATGTTTAGGTCTTTGATCCATTTGGAGTTCATTTATGTATAGGGTGAGAGGTAGTGGTCTAGTTTCATTCTTCTACATATGGATATCCAGTTTTTTCAGCACTATTTATTGAAGAGACTGTCCTTTCCCCAGTGGGTGTTCTTGGTTCATTTGTCAAAAATCAGTCGGCTGTCATCTTGTATTGTTAAAGGGGGAAAAATTTTAAAAATCAGTTGGCTGTAGATACATGGATTAATTTCTAGGTTCTCTATTCTGTTGCATTGCTTTGTGTGTCTGTTTTTATGCCAGTATCATGATGTTTTGGTTACTACAGCTTTGTAGTATATTTTGAAGTCCAGTATGATCCCTCCAGCTTTTTTCTTTTTGCTTAGGATTGCTTTGGCTATTTAGGATCTTTTGTGGTTCCACATAAGTTTTAAGATTCTTTTTTATTTCTGTGAAGAATGTCATTAGTATTTTGATAGGGATTGCATTGATTCTGTAGATTGTTTTGGGTAGTATGATCATTTTAACACTATTAATTTTTCTGATCCATAAGCATGGCATGTCTTTCCATTTGTTTGAATCCTCTTCAATTTCTTTTATCAGTGTTTTGTGGTTTCCCTTTAGAGGTCTTTCACCTCCTTGACTAAATTTATTTCCAGGATTTTTTTGGTAGCTATTATATATTTTTTCTTTTTTTGTAGGTGTCTCTATCTGAAATGTAATTGTGGTTATTATAAATGGGATTGCCTTCTTAATTTCTTTTCAGCTAGTTCATTGTTTGTGTATGGAAACACTACTGATTTTTGTATGTTGACTTTGTATCCTGCCACTATACTGAATTTGTTTATCAGTTCTAAGAGTTGTTGGGGGCCAGACATGGTGGCTTATGCCTGTAATCCCAGAACTTTGGGAGGCCAAGGCAGGAGTATCACTTGAACCCAGGAGTTCCAGACCAGCTTCAACAACATAGCAAGACCCCATCTCTAGAAAAAACAAAAAAATTAGCTGGGCGTGATGGTATGAGAGAATCACTTGAGCCTAGGAGTTTGAGGTTACAGTGAGCTATGATTGGGCCACTACACGTCAGCCTGGATGACAGAGTGAGACCTTATTTCTAAAAAAAGAAAAAAAAAGTTTTTTGGTATTTAGGTTTTTATAAAAGATCATATCATCTGTAAACAGGGACAATTTGACTTCTTCCTTTTGAGTTTCGATGCCCTTTATTTCTTTCTCTTGACTAATCACTCTGCTAGAACTTCCGTACTATGTTGGCTAATAGTGGTGAAAATGGCCATCCTTGTCTTGTCCCAGTTCTTAGAGGAAAATCTTTCAGCTTTTCCCTATTGAGTGTGATATTAGCTGTGGGTTTGTCATATATGGTATTTATTGTGTTGAGGTACTTTCCTTTTATACCTAATTTATTGAATATTTTTATTATCATGAAGGGACATTGAATTTTATCAAATGATTTTTCCGATCATTTGAGATGATCAATATAGTTTTTGTCCTTCATTCTTTTGATGTGATGTATCATGTTTACTGATTTGCATATGTTGAACCATCCTTGCATTCCTGGGATAAATCTCATTTGATCATGGTGTATTATCTTTTTGATGTATTGTTGGATTCATTTAGCTAGTATTTGGTTGAGGATTTTTGTGTCTATATTAATTAGGGATATTGCCCTATAGTTCTCTTATTTTGTTGTGCCTTTGTCTTGCTATCAGGGTAATGCTGGTCTCATAAAATGAGTTAGGAAGAGGTTCCTCTGCTTCAGTTTTCTGGAATAGTTTTAGAAGAATTGGTATGAATTCTTTAAAGGTTTGGTAAAATTCAGCAGTGAAACTATCCAGGACTTTTCTTTGTTAGGAAACATTTTATTTCTGATTCAGTATGGTTACTTGTTATTGATCTGTTCCAGTTTTCTATTTCTTTTTGATTCAGTCTTGGTATATATCCAGGAATTTATCTATTTCCTCTAGATTTTCAAATTTATTGGCATATAGTTGTTCAGAGTAGTCTCTAATGATCCTTTGTATTTCTTTGGTGTCTGTTGTGATATCTCCTTTTTTGCTTCTGGTTTTATTTATTTGAGTTTTATCTCTTTCTTAGTCTAGCTAATGGTTTGTTGATTTTGTTTATCTTTTTAAAAAATTTTTTGTTTCATTGATTTTTTTTTTTTTTTGAGACAGAGTCTCGCTCTGTTGCCTGGGCTAGAGTGCCGTGGCGTCAGCCTAGCTCACAGCAACCTCAAACTCCCAGGTTCAAGCAATCCTTCTGCCTCAGCCTCCCGAGTAGCTGGGACTACAGGCATGCGTCACCATGCCCGGCTAATTTTTTTATATATGTATATTTTTAGTTGTCCAGCTAATTTCTTTCTATTTTTAGTAGAGACATGGTCTCGCTCTTGCTCAGGCTTGTCTTGAACTGCTGAGCTCAAACAATCTGCCCACCTCGGCCTCCCAGAGTGCTGGGATTACAGGCATGAGCCACCACGCCCGGCCTCATTGATCTTTTGTATTTTTTATTTTTTTAAAATAAAAGATCTCCTTTGATCTTTATTATTTATTTCCTTCTATTACTTTTGGGTTTGTTTGTTCTTATTTTTCTAGTTCCTTAAGATGCATCATTAGGTTGTTTATTTGAAATCTTTCTAGTTTTTTGATGTAGGTAGTATTAGGTATTAATACTACTTTTAATACTGCTTTTGCTTTGTTCCATAGGTTTTGGTATGTTGTGTTTCTATTTTCATTTGTCTCAAGAAATTTAAAAATTTCATTCTTAATTTCTTCTTTCACCCATTGGTTGTTCATGAGCATATTGTTCTATTTCCATGTATTTGTATAGTTTTGAATGTTCTCCTTGTTATTGATTTCTAGTTTTATTCCATTTTGATCAGATAAGATACTTAATATGATTTCGATTTTTTTGGGGGGGTCTCACGCTGTCACCCAGGCTGGAATGCAGTGGCACAATCATAGCTTACTGCAGCCTCGAACTTTTGGGCTCAAGTGATCCTCCTGCCTCAGCCTCCTGAGTAGCTGAAACTATAAGCATACAACACCATGCCTATCTAAATATATATATTTTTTTCTTTGAGATAGAGTCTCACTCTGTTGCTCAGGCTAGAGTGCCATGGCATCAGCCTAGCTCACAGTAACCTCAAACTCCTGGGCTCAAGTGATCCTCCTGCCTCAGCCTCCTGAGTAGCTGGGACTACAGGCATGCGTCACCATCCCTGGCTAATTTTATATATATATATTTTTAGTTGTCCAGCTAATTTCTTTCTATTTTTAGTAGAGACAGAGTCTCGCTCTTGCACAGGCTGGTCTCAAACTCCTGAGCTCAAACAATCCGCATGCCTCAGCCTCCCAGAGTGCTAGGGTTACAGTTTTTTTGGTTTTTGTAGAGATGAGGTCTTGCTATGTTGGCCTGGCTGGTCTTGAATTCCTGGGCTCAAGTGGACCTTCTGCCTTGGCCTTTCAAAGTGTTGGGATTACAGGTGTGAGACTCCACACCTGGCCTGATTTAGATTTTCAAAAATTTTTTTAGACTTGTTTTGTGTTCTAACATATCATTAATCCTGGAGAATGTCCCATGTGCTGATGAAAACAATGTGTATTCTGCAACTGTTGGGTGAAGTGTCTGTAAATGTCTGTTAGGTCCATTTAGTCTATGTTGCAGTTAAAAATTCAATGTTTCTTTGTTATTTTTCTGTTTAGATGATCTGTACAATGCTGATAGTGGGATGTTAGAAGTCCCCTAACTATACTATTATTGTAGTGGAGTCTATCTCTCCCTTTTGATCTAATAATATTTGCTTTGGGTACTCTGCTGTTGGCTATATATATATATAGTCAACTGTTATAGTCTCTTGCTGAATTAATCCCTTTATTATTATATAATGTCCTTCTTTGTCTCTTTTCACAGCTTTTGACTTGCAGTCTATTTTGTCTGATATAAGTATAGCTACTCCTGCTCGCTTTTGGTTTCCATTTGTGTGGAATATCTTTGTCCATCCCTTCATTTTCAGTCTATGTGTCTCCTTACAGGTGAGGCAGTTTCTTGTAGGCAGCATATAATTTGGTCTTTGTAAAAAATCCATTCAGCCAATGCATATCTTTTAAGTGGGGAAATTATTCCATTTACATCAAAATAATTCCATTATTGATAGGTGAGGATTTACTCCTTTCATTTTATTGATTATTTTCTGGTTATTTTATATATGTTTTGTCCTGTAATTATTTTCTTATTGTTTATTTTTGTGTTTGAGTAGTCTTCAGCAATGATAAAATTTGATTTCTTTCTCTTTTTTCTTTGTATATTGGCTATACTAGTGAGTTTTATAGTTTTGCCTGCTTTCTACTGACTTCCAGGGCACTACCAAAAAAGCCATGCACATGCACTCTGTAAGAGCCCAGCCACACTAACTCACTGGGATCAAGAGAGAAAACTCCTTCCCTCTCCAGTGTACCTCCAGCAACCTCTACTAACAGGGTTAACGATTATGCTGGTTGGCAAAGAAGAAATATTAATAATTGACAAGTCCCAGCTCCATCATCACACAACAGGCCAGAAGGGTCAATTTGTAACTGAAAGGCAAACATTAACAACATACCTGGTAATGTTCTTTGCTCTAAAATATATTTTGTTTCATATAATCACATGAGCTTTCTTTTGAGCAGTGTTAGCATGGCATATTGTTTTTTCGTCCTTTCAGTTTTAACCTATTACTGTCTTTATATTTACAGTGGGTTTCTATTAGGAAGCACATAGGGTATTGCTTTTTTATATAATCTAACAATCACTATCTCTTAAGTGTGATCTTTAGAACGTTTATATTTAATGTGATGATTGATATGACTGGTTTAAATCTGTCATCTTGTTAAGTGTTTTCTACTTCTCCTACCTATTCTTTACCCCCTTTCCCTTTATTGACTACCTTTCTTTGGATTAAGTATTTTTTATGATTTCATTTTAATCTCTTCTGTTGGGCTATTAGCTATATATCTTTGTTTTGTTTCTTTAGTGGTTGCTTTAGGGTTTCTTGTACACAGCTTTAAGGTATCAGAGTCTACCTTTCAAAGTACATTATATGGCTTCATATATCAGAGTATAAGAACTATATAACAGTAAACTTCCATTTATCCCTTCCTGGTTTTTGTTCTATTATTGTCAAATGGTTTGCTTCTACACGTTATAAATCCCAAAAAACATGCTTATGATTACTTTAAACAAATTGTCTTTTTTCCCCAATTTTTTTATTGTGGTAAAATACACATAACATAAAATTTACTGCCTTAATCATTTTTAAGTGTACGCTTCAGTGGTATTCAATACATTTATGTTGTTCATCTCCCTGTTTTCAACTTGTAAACTGAAACGCTATACCCATTAAACAATAACTTCCCATTCCACCCTCCTCTAACCCTGACCCCAAGCAACCACTATTCTACTTTCTGTGTTTATGATCTTGACTATTGTAAGTATTTCATATAAGTGGAATCATATAGTATTTGTCTTTTTGTGACTGGATTATTTCACTTAGCAGAATGTCCTCAAGGTTCTTTTATGTTGTAGCATGTATCAGAATTTCCTTCCTTTTTTCAGGCTGAATATTCCATTTTATGTATCATTTTGCTTATTCATTTATCTATTGATGGACATTTGGGTTGCTTCCACATTTTAGCTATTGTGAATAATGCTGCTATGCACGTGAGTATATAAACATCTCTTCAAGACCTTGCTTTAAATTCTTTTGGATATATATACTCAGAAGGGGAATTGCTGGGTCTTATGGAAATTATATTTTTAATTTTCTGAGGAATTGTCATACTGTTTTCCACAGAAGCTGTACCATTTTACATTCCCACCAAGAGCACACAAAGGTTTCATTTTCTCCCCATCCTCACCAACTCTTATTATTTTCTGGGTTTTATTTATTTATTTTTTAATAGCAGCCATCCTGATGAGTATGAAGCGATAGCTCATTGTAGGTTTTTTGTTTTGTTTTGGTTTTTCTTTTTTTCTAGACAGGATGGGGGTGTGTGTCTCACTATGTTGCCCAGGTTGGTCTTGAACTCCTGAGCTCAAGTGATCTTCCTGAATAGCTGAGATCACAGGCTGCACCACTACACCTGGACCATTGTAGTTTTGATTTGCATTTCCCTAATGATTAATGATGTTGAGCATCTTTTCATGTGCTTATTACCCATTTGTATATCTTCTTTGGAGAATTTTCTATTCAATGCCTTGCTCATTTTAAAAATCAGGTTGTTTTGTTGTTGAGTTTTAAGGGTTTGCCATATATTCTGGATGTTAATTCCTTACCACATAAATGACTTACAAATATTTTCTCCCATTCTGTGGATTGCTTTTTTACTTTGTTGATAGTATCATTTGATGTACAAATTTCTAAAAATTTTGGTGTCATATTCAAGAAATCATTGCTAAATCCAATGTCATCAACTTTTTTTTATAGAAACAAGGTCTCACTATGTTGCCCAACATAGAGGACTTGAACTCCTGGGCTCAAGCAATCCTTCTACCTCAGCCTCCTGAGTAGCTGGGACTATGTGCCACTGCACCTGGCAATATCATGAATGTTTGCCCTATATTCTCAGAGTTTTATAGGTTGTCTTACATTTAGGTCTTTGATCCATTTTGAATTAATTTTTGTACATAGTGTTAAGGATCTAACTTTATTATTTTGCATATCAAAAATAATTTGACCATACAGGTAAGGGTTTATTTCTGGACTATCTATTATAGTCCATTGGTCTATATGTCTTTTTACTGTTTATTTGTTTTTAGGGGCAGGGGTTTGTCTTATCACTCAGGCTGGAGTGCAGTGGCATGATCATAGCTCACTGTAACCTCAAACTCCTGGGCTCAAGTGATCCTCCTGCCTCTGCCTCCCAAATAGCTAGAACTACAGATGTGTGCCATCACGCACAACTAATTTTTAAAAATTTTTTGTAGAGACAGGATCTTGCGATGTTGCTCAGGCTGGTGTATGTTTCTGTTTGTGCCAGTACTATACTGTTTTGATTACTGTAGTTTTGTAGTAAGTTTTGAAATCAGGAAGTGAGTTCTTGAGTTTGTTCTTCTTTTACAAGATTGTTTTGGCTACTTGGGGTCCCTTGAGATTCCATATTAATTTAAACATGGGTTTTTCTATTTCTGCCAAAAATACCACTGGCAGAATATCACTGGGACTTTAATAGGGACTTCAGTGCTCTGTAGATTGTTTGGGTAGTACTGACATCTTAATATTGTTTTCAATCTATGTATATGGGATGTGTTTCTATTTATACCTTTAATTTTTTCAGCAATCTTTTGTAGTTTTCATTGTACTAGTCTTTCACTTCCTTGTTTAATTCCTCAGTATTTTATTCTTTTTGATGCAACTGCATAATAAATTAAATTTTTATTAATTTCCTCTTCAGAGTGCTCATTATTGTATAAAAATGCAACTAATTTTTTTGTGTTGACTTTGTATCCTGCTTCTTTGCTGAATTCATTTATTAGTCCTAGCAGGTGTGTGTGTGTGTTCTTTAGATTTTTCTATATCTAAGATCATATAATCTACAAAGAGAGATTATTTTACTTCTTCCTTTCCAATTTGGATGCTTTTTATTTCTACTTCTTGCCTAACTGCTCTGGCTACAACTTCCAATACTATGTTGAATAGAAGTAGTAAAAGCAGTCATCCTTGCCTTTTTCCTAGTGTCAGAGCAAAAGCTGTCAGTCTTTCACCACTGAGTATGATGTTTGCTGTAGGTTTTTCATATATGGCTTTTATTATGTTGAGGTAGTTTTCCTCTATTCCTAGTTTTTTTTTTTTTTTTAATGAAGATGTTGAATTTTGTCAAATGCTTTTTCTACATCAAGGCAATAGTGGTTTTTCACCTTCATTTGTTAATGTGGTGTATTATATTAATTGATTTTCAAATAGTGAACCATCCTTGCATTCCAGGAATAAATCCCACTTGGTCATGATGTGTATTCTGTTAATATGCTGCTGGACTTGGTTTGCTAGTATTTTTTTGAGGATATTTGCATCAATGTTCATAAGGGATATTGGTCTGTAGTTTTCTTGAGGTGCCTTTATATGTCTTGGTATGTCAGATTAAGGCTGGCCTCATATAAGGCGTTATCTTCAATTTTTTTTTTTAAAGTTTGAGAAAGATTGGTATTAGTTCTTCTTTAACTGTTTGGTAAAATTAACCAGGGAAGTGATCAGGTCCAGGGCTTTTGTTTGTCAAAAATGTTTTATTTCTGATTCAATCTCATTACTAGTTATATAATAGTTTAGCACAGTTCTCTGGGTGGCCTTAGACCAACTCAGTTCTCTTTCTTGCTTGTAGTTCTCAAGCATGTGTAGAATATGCTAAGAATGCAACATCCTGAGATAAGGAGAAGCTAGTTAGAACAGCTCAGGTTTTCTTCATGTCCCTCCATATAAACAGGATGTCCTTTAACACTTTATCCTAGCTTATCATGTTGTCCCTGTGGTCTAAAACCCAGGGTGGGCTGCTTTCCAGGGTCCCTCAGCTTCAGTGCAAGTGGGGCATGACAGACAAGCCTTCACTTACCCTGGGCAGATTTTCTGAGCCTTGGGAACTGGCTCACTTTGAATCCTAGGCCTCTGTTGTCCCTTGCTGCCTATCTGTAAGTAATACATCTATTTCATGTAACTTGCTTTGTGTGTGTCCCATCTCACCAGCCTTGTGAAAGTAACCAGTGGACAATGAAACAACTGTAACCTATAGGACTATTCAGATTTTCAATATCTTCATGGTTTAGCCTTGGTAGATTTGTATTTCTAGAAATTTGTCCATTTCCTCTAGGTTATCAAATTTGTTGGCATACACTTGTTCATAATACTCTCTTATAATCCTTTCAATTTGTAGAATTAGGAGTAATGTCCCTACTTTCATTTCCAATATAGTCTTGGAAAGAATATTTCTTCTTTTTTTCTTAGTTCAGCTACATTTCAGGTTCAGTTCCAGACCACTGCAAATATTGCAATAAATGAGTCACATAAATTGACTTCCCAGTGCATATAAAAGTTATTTTATACCATGCTGTTGGCTATTAAGTGTGCAATAGGATCATGCCTAAAAGAACAATGTATATGCCTTAATTAAAAATATTTTATTGCTAAAAATGCTAACAATCATATGAGCTTTAAGTGAGTTCTAATCATTTTGCTGGTGACGGGTTTTGCCTTAATGGTGATAGCTGCTGACTGATCAGGATGGTAGTTGCTGAGAGTTGATGTGACTATGCAATTTCTTAAAATAAGACAACAATGAAGTTTGCTGCATTGATTGATGCTTCTTTTCATAAAAGATTTCCTTGTAGTATGCACTGCTGTTTGATAGCACTTTACCCACAGTAGAACTTTTTTCAAAATTGAAGTCATCCCTCTTAAACTCTGCCACTGCTTTATAAATTATTAATAACTTTATGACTTAATGCTAAATCCTTTCTTGTCATTTCAACACTGTTCACAGCATCTTCTACAGGAGTAGATTCTATCTCAAGAAACCATTTTTCTTTACTGATCCCTTAGAAGCAACTCCTCACCCATTAAAGTTTTATTATGAGATTACAGAAATTCAGTCATATCTTCAGGCTCCACTTCTATTTCTAGTTCCCTGGCTATTTTTTTTTTTTTTACCACATCTGCAGTTGTTTCCTCCATTGAAGTTTTGAACCTCTTAAAGTCATCCATGCAGGCTGCAATCAACTTCTTTCAAACTCCTGTTAACGTTGCTATTTTGATCTCCCATGAATCCCAAATGTTCTTAATGGCATCTAAAATGGTGAATCCTTTACAGAAGGTTTTCAATTTACTTTGCCCAGTCCATCAGTGGAATCACTATCTATGGCAAGTATATATATTCCTACAAAATGTATCTCATTAAAGATCTGAAATTCAAAATTACTCCTTGATCTATGGGCTGCAGAATGGATGTTGTGTTAGCAGGTATGAAAACATTAATCTTGTATCTCTCCATCAGAGCTCTTGGGTGACTAAGTGCATTGTCAATGAGCAGTAATATTTTGAAAGGAATCTTTTTTTCTGAGCAGTAGGTCTCAAAAGTGGGCTTAAAATGTTCAGTCAACTCTACTGTAAACAGATGTACTGTCATCCAGGCTTTGTTGTTCCATTTATAGAGCACAGGTATCACTTCTCGGCCTTTTGGCTAAGATCGAGTGTAGTATCTGTTCTTATCAGTTTAATATAGAGCACAGGCAGAGTAGATTTAGCATAATTCTTAAGGGTTCTAGAATTTTAGAATGGTAAATGAGCACTGGCTTCAACTTAAAGTCACCAGCTGCATTAGCCTCTAACAAGATAGTCAGCCTGTCCTTTGAAGCTTTAAAGCCAGACATAGACTTCTCTTCTCTAGTTATGAAAGTCCTAGATAGTCCACTAGAAGGCTGTTTTGGCCTACACTGAAAATCTATAGTGTAGCCACCTTCACCAATTATCTTAGGTAGATATTCTGGACAACTTGCTGCTTCGCCTTGGTTTTTTTCACAAATAAGGTCTCACTCTATTAGCCAGGCTGGGGTAAAGTGGTGTAATTATAGCTCACTGCAGCCTCAAACTCCTGGGCTGAAGCAATCCTCCCACCTTGGTCTCCCAAAGTGCTGGGATTACAGACATGAGCCGCTAAGTGTGGCCTTCACCTTGTATTTTTATTTTATGGAGATGGCATTAAACCTTAAACCTCATGAACCAACCTCTGCTAGCTTCAAAGTCATCTTCTATAGCTTCCTTATCTCTGTCAGCCTTCATAGAACTAAGAATTCGGATTGCTCTGGATTAAGCTTTGGCTTAAGGAAATGTTGTGACTGGTTTGACCTTTTATCCAGACCACTGAAACTTTCTCCATATCAGCAATAAGGCTGTTTTGCTTTCTTATTTGCGTGTTCACTGAAGTAGCACTTTTAATTTCCTTCAAGAACTTTTCCTTTGCCAGGCATGGTGGCACACACCTGTAGTCCCAGTTACTTAGGAGGCTGAGGTGGGAAGATCACTTGTCACTTGAGCCCAGGAGTTTGAGACCAGCCTAGGCAACATAGCGAGCCCCCCGTTTTTAAAGAAAGAAAAAGAGAAAAGAAAAGAACACAAAGAAGAAAGAAAAGAAAAGAAATTTTTCCTTTTCACTAACAACTTTGCTGATTGCTGGTACAAGAGGCCTAGCTCTCAGCCTACCTTAGCTGTTGACATGCTTTCCTCACTAAACTTAATCATTTCTAGTTTTGATTTAAAGTGAAAGATATATGACTCTTCTTTCACTTGAACATTTAGAGGCCATTGTAGGGTCATTAATTGGCCTAATTTCAGTATCGTGTATCATAGGAAATAGAGAGGTTCAAGGAGAGGGACAGAGATGAGGAATGAGCAGTTAGTGGAACAGTCAGGATGCACACAATATTTACTGATTAAGTTTGCTATCATATATGGGCACAGTTTATGGTGCCTGAAATTAACTACAACAGTAACACAAAAGTATCACTGATCATAGATTACCATAATAGATATAATAATAATTTAAAAAGTTATAAATATTGTGAGAGTTACCAAAATGTGACAGAGACACGAATTGAGCACACAGTGTTGGAAAAAATTGCACTGGTAGACTTCCTGGACATAGGGTTGCCACAAACCTTCAATTTATAAAACGTGCAATATCTGTGAAGCACAATAAAGCAAAGCTCAGTAAAACAAGGCATGCCTGTGTTTTCTCTGTGGTTAATATGGGGTTATATTTAACATCTTAACACTGTAACACTCTAATTTGAATCTATATCAGCTTAACTTCAACAACATACAGAAACTACTCCTTTAGAGCTCTGTCCCCACCCTTTTCCTTTTATTCTTACTGTCTCTATAATTGTAGAACCCACACCTTTCAGTCTTTGATGTCACAAAATTAATTCTTTATACACTGTGTGCCTTAGACCATAAACTAATGATTCTTTTAAATGTATTAGTCTCTTAAATTATGTAGAAAACAAAATGTGGAGTTACAAACCAAGGTTATAATTAACACCAGCTTTTAGACTATTAATTTAAATAAAAACATTTGTTTCTTAACTCACACAGAAAACAAAAAGTAGAGTTACAAAACATTGTTACAGTAATACCAGCTTTTATACTTGCCCATATATTAATATTTATCTTTATTGAGATTTATTTCTTCATACAAGAGTTCCAGAGTCCTTTCATTTCCACCTGCAGGACTCCCTCGAGCATATCTTGCAGGGCAGGTTTAGTGGTAACAAATCCCCTCAGCTTTTGTTTATCTGGAATGTCTTAATTTCTCCCTCACTTTGAAGTGCTGTTTTGCTGGATAGAGAATTTTTTCATTAACAGTTTTTGTTTCTTTTCAGCACTTTGAACATATTGGTCCGCTGCTTTCTGGCCTCCAAAGTTTCTGATGAGTAATCTGATACTCTTGAGGATCCCTTGTATGTGATGACCATTTTATTCATATATTATCTTCTTGACTTTCCCCATGTCTTTCTTAGTTCTGTAGCATCTTTAAGAGAGTTGTTTTAAAGTCTTTGTAAGGTAGGTCCACCATCATGTCTTTTTCAGGGACAGTTTCTGTTGACTTATTTTTTCCTTTGAATGGGCAGTATTTTCCTGTTTCTTTGTATACTTTGTGATTTTTTCTTGTTGAAAACTAGACATTTGAATGAATGTAATGTGGTAATTCTGGGAATCAGTTTTCATTCCCCAGGGTTTCTTGTTTTCAGTTTCTTTGATTGTTTTAGGCTGTGTCTGTCCCAAGAATCAGCCTGAGGTGTAAA
>CAUYSK010086606.1:0-17934 GCA_963575035.1 Avahi laniger | reverse complement strand
GGGCGCGGTGGCTCACGCCTGTAATCCTAGCACTCTGGGAGGCCGAGGTGGGTGGATTGTTTGAGCTCAGGAGTTTGAGACCAGCCTGAGCAAGAGCGAGACCCCATCTCTACCAAAAATAGAAAGAAATTAATTGGACAGCTAAAAATATATAGAAAAAATTAGCCGGGCATGGTGGCGCATGCCTGTAGTCCCAGCTACCCTGGAGGCTGAGGCAGTAGGATTGCTTGAGCCCAGGAGTCTGAGGTTGCTGTGAGCTAGGCTGATGCCACGGCACTCACTCTAGTCAGGGCAACAAAGGGAGACTCTGTCTCAAAAAAAAAATAAAATAACATCAAGGGTCCACAGAAACTGTAATTACGGGCGCCTTCACCGAGGAATGGTTATTCTGTTTGTCTCGTGAACTGCCCCTTCGGGACTGCGATGCTACATGCTGTCTTGGGGAAACCTTCAAGAGGATCAGATGTCAACAGGGGGATACACTCGAAGCAGAAACTGGGGTCATCGTGGGGAAGGGAAGTTTCTGAGCAGCCTGTGTATGCGTGGCCTGTTGGAGATGCACTCAGGCCGTCCAGGACAACCGAGACCTGATTTAATATGGACTAAGTTCCCACTTGTCTCTCGATGGGAGCCAGCACTGATGGTGCACACAGCAGAGTAAAAAGGGAAGGAAGCCTATTGGCTCCCCTCTGGGGTTTTCAGTTCTCCAGAGAAGGGTTACGGAAGTCAGTGCTAAGAGCACTGGCAGCATTGATTTCCCGCCACCATTTTTACCTCTTTTTTTCTGCTGATTGAATTGGGTTTTCTCAGAATTGCCTCAAAAGTAACTCTGGTGGTTAATCGCATGGTCAGCTTGACTGGCCACGGGGTGCCGCGATTAAACTTCGTTCTGGGTGTGCCTACGAGGGTGTTCCCACGTCAGGCTGGTGTCGGAACAGGTAAACTCTGTAAAGTAGGTGTCCCCCCTGGGCGTGGCGGCAGGAGGAATTTGCTCCTTCTTGCTTGACTGCTTGAGCTGGGACATCTCGTCTCATCTTTGTGGGCCCTTAGCCTGGGATTTGCCCCAGTGGCTCCCCTCATTGTCAGGCCTTCAGACTTGGCCTGAATGACCCCCCGCCCCAGGCTTTCACAAACATATAAAACAGACAGGTAGGTAGATAAATAGATAGATAGTAGCCTACTGTTTCTTTTTTTCTGGAGAACCGGGACTAACACAGAAACTAACACATCTTTTCTCATTTGTTTCCGGGAGACCAAGACAGTCTTGCTCCCTGGGAGGGTCATCTCGAACCCACCAGCACTGCTTGGCCAAGAAGCTAACAACGCCTTCCCTCCCCATCCCCGCCACTTTTGCTCCTGCCAAGTCAGAAAAAGGAGAGGAAGGCAGCAAGAGGGAGGATGGAATATCAGATTGGGAGAACGGAAAGAAATCTAGAATGTTCATCTCACCACAGGGAACGTGGACTCTGTGTGCTATGGAGAAAGGGCCCGGTTAGAAGGGAGAGGGCCTGCATTCAAGTCTGGAACACTGCTTTTATTTAATCAGCCACTTAAATTCTCCCAGCTGCTGCCTCCTCAGTGGGCAAACAGACAACACCCAGACCGCTGAGTCGGTGTGAGGAGCAAGCTGCACAGTAAACACGTGGCTGCCTGCTACATGAAAGGAGCGTGCCCATCATTTAACCGCATCATACAGACACTGTGAACTTCAGTTTCGAAGTTCCTTATTCTTTTTATTCTATGAAATGCCCACCAGTCGCTCTGCAGGCATTCGCTGAGCATTTAGTCTCCGAATGGGGAACACCAACGCCGTTTCAGTGGCCGGCCCCTGCGAGGGTTTCCACTCTGTTCTTCAGTAGGTGCCACGTTTGCAAAAGGATGGGGGACATTCTGGGCGAGACTAGACTGACTGCAAGAGACAGAGACCCCCAACGGCAAAATATGTAAACAGATGAAAAAACAGAGGCCACTTCACCTGAAGAAAAGAAAACGCGAGGGAAAACGACCAGGCGCCTTCAGTGGAAATAGTCTCTGCTACATGCCGGAGACCGCACTCGGTGCCTCATACGCATTTCCTGAATCTCCACAGCGGTAAGTCGGGTTTTACGATCACACTTCACAGAGGAGGAGACCAAGGACCGCCTGCAAAGCCCCGTCCTCCCCACTCTGCCCACTGCCTTCCTCTGGGAGTCAGTGGCTCTTGTGAAATAGAAACGAGGCCTGTGCCGTCTGCCTCGGAGGCGTATAGCCAGGAACAATGGGTGGAAATTACAGGAAGACAGATATCAGCCACACATCAGGAAGAACTCTGTGACGACAGGGGTGTCCACAGACGCAAATCACTGCCTTTGCGGGCAGAATTTCCCACCGCTGGAGATACTCGAGCATTGTTTGGAAGAGGGATTTTGGAGAGGAGAATTGAGTACCAAAAGTACACTTGCAGCAGATGACTTTTGGGGTTCCTCTCTACCCACCTAAAATGTCTTGTCTGTGAAACAATAACTTCCAAAATGCAGAGGAGAGAGGGTCACCTTTGCTTTCTCCTCTGATGACAGAACAGAAAGCTCCAGAGAAGAGCTTCACCCAAGCCCACCTCTAGTCTATTCCATAAGTTGAAGGACGATTAACTCAGGAGATGGAAATTGAAATTAACCCTGAAACTGATTCCAGTGTCTTAGAATAGGTGTGATCTTAGCTTGGAGGTGTCCTGAGTCCTCTCCTTCAAGAGAAGTACCCCTTGGCAAGCTCTTTAATCCCTACCATAGTGCATTTGGGAGTAGTAATTCAATATCTCCCGAAAGCTCAGCAAAATGAAATGAAACACAAACTATAAAATAACACAACTTTTCTTGCATACAAAGTTTTGAAAGGGAAGCCAGCAAAAGTGTTTTAAACATCTCACAAAGTTCACATTGTAGTGTGGAATTATTTTTAATGAAGCTGTTATTATGCTACAAGAATGCAATAAAACATCTGAAACCTGAAATTTCCCATTTTTATCACCTCCTGTAAAATTTTCAAAAGGCTAAAATGATTTGTTTCAAAATGTGCATAGTAATAATTGGATTGAGAATTTTCATGCCAACTTTCCATTTGGAATGTAATCTAGAGACTGTTACTTCATAAACCACTGAAAATGTGAGCACAAAATGAAAAGGGTAAAATATTATGGAATATAAGTATAATCAAACATAACAAATCCTGGAAGGAACCATTGATTTACCATCCCGACTGTGTGGTTCAGCACAGGGACCTCTTTTATGTAACAAAATGTTCACAAATAATTGGTTTTACCTGAATCCCCTAATTACTTCTGGAAAGAGAAATACTGTGTACATGAATTTCTGTACATAAACACACAATGTGAAATGCTGGTCCTACACTGGTTAGTTTTTTTAAGCAAAATATTATTCTAAATAGTTCACAAAGATGATGTGCCAGATTTCTTAATTTTCTTTTTGCAACACAAATCTTAGCTAATCCTTGTTACAAATGGGCAAACATCTAATCATTTTCTACTAGGCAAATGCATCTTAGCACACAAATTGTGTATAAGTTTGTTTAAGATGTGATTTGTTGTAACAGCTCCTGCCAAATGACCAGATATTAATCATATTCTCAAATACGTAAGTACACAGGAAGATATTATTTATTTTGTGATTTTAGATTTAATTTTCAACTCACACCTTTCTTAAAGCGATCCTTGAAGATTGGTCACTTAGGCAATGAACAAATCCTCCTCCGTTGCAAATCGAGTTTCTGTGTTCAGTGGAAACCTTTCCAAAGCATTCATCTCTGTCAGTGTATCCAGTGCACGGTCTGTCATGAACAGCTTCCAGCATTAAGTAGAGCAATTCTGTCTACCATCTGGCTTTCTGAGCAAAAAGCCTTTTTTATATAAAAATATAAAACTGAGCTGCCCCCAGACCAGACTTAAAATCTTAAAATCTTCCCAAGGCTATCATCCATCTCCTCATCCCTTCCAAATGGATGAAATTTTAGATGGACCAGTAATAAAAGGTGAAAGATTTGGAATCTTATTTAATATGTTTACTTGAATTGTTTTTAAAGAACATAGGAATTGGAATCACTTTTGTAAGAGTACCACTGTCCCTGGGAACTAACCCAATATTTGCTTTTAACTATGTGACAATTGAGCACATTTTCAAAAACATAGTAGGAAACACTGCATAACAGAAGCAACACGGGTCTGACTTCGCTGTTGCAGAGATTTATGGTGAAAACTACCCAACTTTCACTGGTTGATCTGGAATTAGATCTGCTACCCCCGGGTAACAGTTCCAACCACATAAGTTTACACTAACATCCTAGATAAAAAAGAAGAAGCGTAAAAGGTCTCTATAACAAGAGTAAGTTTGATCTGTCTTGAATTGTTCTTTTAACTCAATTTACTTCCTGAATGTGCAAAGTGAGTTTGGGTTTCAGTCATGGAGTTGGTTTTCTTCATGGTCTTTCTTCAGCCCCCACCAAGAACAATATGCTACCTCCTGGCAAATACAGTCGAGGCCACATAGACGAGTTCTCCCTGCTCCTGCTGCTGTGAAAAATTTAATTTGATTATTTTTAAAACATTTAAACCACATGAAAAGACTTTCTTTAAAAACTCTTATTGTCTTTGTTTACAGAAATTAATGAAATGAGTGTCCATTAAGGGAGTAAAGAGTATTCTCATCTCTACCACATAAACACGTAGAAATCAAGGCCACGTGGATACCAACTCATTGCTGCAGAATGAAATTTAAAAGCCTGAAGAATAAGATATAATTCTGCATGCTAAATTTTCAGTACAAGAATATCCTCTTTCAGACCTAACTGCACTGATAATCAATAGGTGTTGCCTAAATGATCGTGGTAGATGTAAAGCATGAGCAATGCAACACACTGGAGTTGCCTGGCTTAATGTCCCACAGTCAGAAAAGGTGATGCTCCTGAGCTCGCTCCACGCTCCTGCTGGGAGAGCAGCCCACGAGCACGTGTGAGTGCCCGCATGTGCCGGCCAGATTGCCAGGGGGGATTCACAGCCCCTCGCTCACTTGGTAAGTGCTGGGCAAGCTGCTTAACTTCTCTGAGTCTCAGTGTATCTGTATAGTGAATATTGCAACAGCACCTACGTCGTAATGTTGTTGGGTGGATTTAACATGCTGACATTTAACATGGAAAATAGAGAAGGAAGGCCTTCCTTTCTGCCCGAGACCTGCACCACTGCCATTTTGGGGAGAGAAATTTTCCTAAGGACTCATGAAATATAAATTTTAAAAAGCTGTGCCTGGCTGGAATTCAAGCTATGAGCTCCCTAGTCACACCCTTTTTGCACCTCCTAAAATGCTCTCCATTCTCTGTCTCCACTTCTCCTATTCTTTAACTTCCCAGTATTATGACAATTGACCCAGCTCGATACAGCACTATTTTCCACCCTCTTCTCGAGGGCTCAGAGTTAGCTTTCAGAGGCTAACAGTGGAAAGGGGAAAGAACCGATCATTGATTCTAAGGCTCTGCCTATCAACATGAACATCTGACTTCAGCCCAAGGCGCCAGGACACAGGGTAAGATTTTTAGCAGCAGAGAGGTCTTCCCAGTCCTCTGCACGTCATAGCGGCTCACCCCACCCTGGAGGCTATTGTCAGTCTCAGAAACACAGGCATGACCCTGAGAGTAGAGTTTCTTCAGTGCAGCATGTTGGTTTACCTCAAAAGGGCCATCGATGTGTCCAATCGCAATCGTACAGCATCAACTTCATTTACTTCGCCATTCAGGTATAATACGAAATAATTTTATTTTTCAGCAATTACATTTTAGGTATAATAATAGAAAACTACCTAAAAAGCTTGACTGTACATGTTATGAAATTCAATTTATATACTGTAAGTGTAATTTTTTATGTGTGTGTTGTAATCAAATGATAAAGGAAAACATCTCACGGTTTTTGGCTGGACTATCTGTTGTGGTTAAAACAGAAGTTTAACTTTCTCTAAGTAATGAATATTCGTGTTCTTTCATGGGAACATCTTTTCTGTCTAGGTGACAGACAGCCAGTGAAGCTGCCGCAGCCCGGGCGCCCATGGGTGATTTGCCCTACTTGCCGCTAGGGGGAGGCAGAGCTAAGTTAGTGACGCGGGGCTGCCGGAGTCTAAGGGAGAGAGAAGCAGAGAAAAGGCAGCGGAGATAACACGGAATAAAGGAAAGGAGAGGAAACGAGGACACACGGGTGAGGAAGGCAGAGGAGCCTTGCTGGACCCTGGGGACATTTAGGAAGGCAGCCATCCGTTTTTCGGATTGAGGAGTAGGTGGCCCGATGAATAATCAGGGGCGGGCTGGCGGGAGCCTGCCAAGAGGAGGGGAAATTCTGCGTCCTCTCCCACCTGCGGTCATCAGCGATGAGCGCTGTGAGTGAGGTGATGTCACGGGTTGCTGATGAAAACCGGGATTTTTGAGGAGCTATCATCTTTGCCACGCAACCTCCTGATGACGTGCTTGGTTTCGTTTTCGTGCTTAATGAAATCTCCTTCCACAACCTCCGTGAGATAAAATTGGGGTGTGGGGGTTTGGGGGCAGGAGGGGACAATGCTGTGTGTGTGTGCTCCAAATAGCCCACAGTTGCAGGCCTCCGGAGAAATCAGCATGGCACCTCCATGCTTAAAAAAAAAAAAGTCTCTTCTCCCAAAAGTCATGTCCCATTGCACAGTTCCCAGAAATAGTGGCAAAAGTCACTGCTGAGATGGATTGTGAATTGTTTGGTTTTAGACACTGATAAGAATAAACCTGCTGAGGCCAGCTGGGCTTTTGTCACTTTGGTCATAAGCTGCATTGTCCTACAGTGTGGCGATCACGGGAGGATGAAGGAAGGAAGGAGACCAGGAAGAAGGTAACCGGAGCAGAGGCCTGGCCTTCCAGGAAAAGCTGATCACCCGAATCATCAGATCCAAGGGGCCAGAAAGAATCCCCCTCTAATCCACACTGCAGCCCAGAACTTATCTCCGTGGGAGCCTCTTGTTCCAAGATAGGCTGAACTCTATCCAGAAAACAACAGAAAACCTTTGATAGGTTTTAATCGGGCAACTAAAAAATAACCGAGTCATCGCTCTATCACATCTTTGTAATTCCTGGCATAGCATTTATCGCTATCTACTATCCATTCATTCATTCCTTTTAAGTGCCTGTCTCTTCCCACTAAAATGTAAGCTCCATGAGAGCAGGGACTTTAACTGTATTGTTCACCATTGTTTGCCTAGAAAACGTAGGCAGGACATTGCAAATGTTCCATAAATATTTCTGCACGAATAAAGGTTTGTGTTTTAGAAAGCTGGCCCTGGCAGCAGCATGGATGATGGACTAAGGTGAGGGGATTGAGTGCAAACATCAAAATTGGATACCGAGGCAAAACATAGGAGCCATGCAGCAATTTAAGGCAGACAGGTTGTGACACCCATGCTGGGAACAGAAGGACAGAAACCTGGGAGGGGCTGGGAGGTGACTACACACAGTACTACACAGGAGCGGTGTTTGGGGGCGAATCAGGAAGTCGGGCAGGTCATGCAAGCAGGCGGGAAGTCCAAAGGGGTGAGGTGCGAATAGAAGTATTAATACAAAGCAGTGGGTGGGGAACGCGGAGATCCCAGGACAGGGCACAGCCACAGCAAAGGGAGTAGATGCAGTGCCCCCACTGTCCTGTCCTCATGCAGAGAAATGCATGTCCAAGGAGAGAAAGTCTCAGAAACCGAGCCTGGGGAGAATCAATGCTTAATAAGGAACAGGCAGAGCAAGAGGAGCTTAAACAGGGCTGGCCGTGGCAGCGTGGTGCCCAGCCAGACCCCTTCCAACACACCCCCCGGCTGCTGGGAGTGTGGGGACACAGGCCCTTTGCAGAGGCCTCCTTGAAGGAGCTGCCCTGGCTGCCACATGAAGGCGGGATCCTAGGGTCTGGCCGCTGGCCTCATGGTGGAACAACTCCGAGATGCCCTCCCAGCTCAGACTCTGGGTGGGACTGACTGATGCCTGTGTGACAACCAGAGCCTGGTTCAGCATCTCCTTCCACCCAGTGTTACTTTCTTCACTCCTTGAGGGGTATGGGTACCAAGGTCACTCCCCAAAACACTTCTTCGTCAAATTTTCACCTCCATGCCTGTTTCCCAGAGACCTGACCTAATGCACCTGGTGCCTGGAGTGATCTGAGGAAAGGACTCTAGCATGGAATCGCAGAGCTGGCCGGTCCCCTGCCAGCTGGAGAGGAAGACCTATCCCTGGCCCGGAGAAGCACAGTTGTCAGAACTTTCACTGGAGATGAACTCAGACGTGAGTGGGAAAGAAGGATTCCTAGATTCAGGAAAGATACCAATTATGAGAACAATGGCCTCTCTGATGGCTCTCCTTGAGTCATTGATGCATTAGGGAAAGACAATGACAGCTCGAGGCTATGAATCATCCGTTGAAAGCAAAGTGTGAAAGTTAGAAAGCCTCAGTGGAGGCATCCAAAGAGACTCTCACCTGTTGCGGGAGGACAGAAAAGTCTGAGACCAAGGCCCACGGCTTACTTAGGAGAAGAGCAGCACTCCAAAGAAATCTGAATTCTCGGCCCTGGCACATGTGCCATGGCAGGGTCAGGTGCCTAGTTGGGATGAGTGGGACCCTAGGACTGGGATGGGGACATCGTAATTAATGCTTTCAAAACCTCGAGACAACTCGGAGCCCTCTGGACAGCAGAGGTGGCCCTGTCCTCCCTGTGAGAGGCTGTGTGTGCTCTGCCCTTGTTTGAACATGAGGCAGAAGTCTCTGCACTGCAAGACAACACAGGGCCCTTGGGGACCTGCCCCTACCTCCCGCTCTCACCAGGAGAGCAACTAGAGTCAGGAGAAAACAATGCACACGGCGGGCAAGTGCCGAGCTGCCGAGGGAAGACAGGGAATATACTCTGAAGAGGCCGCAGGGCATAGCCCACACGTACTGGCCAAAGGCAGGCAGAGCAGACAGCGTTTATGGGACTGGACCCCGAGGATGATGAATGAAAGCAGGGAAACGCACAGTTGGGTGGGGGGGGCGGTTTATTTATATGGGAGCAGTCTATGGTGATAGATTATTTGCCACCCTTGCAAGGACTCTGAGAGATGTTTTTATCCTGCTGCTAGGATGCATCTTGGAACTTTGCAGAAAATTATGGCCCACACTAAGTAAAGTTGAAATGCCAGAACTGTTGTGATAGATGATGGAAGAAGAGATAAAAACAAATCTTAATCCTCGAGCCATTTTTCTGACTCAGAACCTGCAAATGAAAGAAGAGATCAGGCCCTCAGGAGTCCCCATGGCAAATAAATACAGTCGTGATTCCAGTAGCCCTTTGCCAAAAGGATCTATGGCCGTTTATTCAGGCAACCGTATATTGGAAAAGCAGAATACACAAATGTTTTGACAAATGTTGGCCACAGCCAACATTGTCAACATGTCTGAGTTGACATTCATATCCAGAGAACTCCAGACTCACTTGGGTCCCCTGTGGAGTGGGGTACACATGAATCAGTAAATGGAATTTGGCCCCAGTCTGGATTACAGTGGTCATGGTCCGCTGTGTCCATGGACTCACCCAGTGGCCATCTCTCTGCTTCCCAAATGTGCAACTGGAATGGATGTACTAATACTTGGAAGATGGCAGAACACCCACATAGATTCCATGACCTTCGCAGCACATGTGAGAGCTGTCATGTTGGGAAAGGGCAGGTGAAAAGCTCTGCAACTCCTCTGGCCAGGAGAGTAAATTAATAATATCACACCCCTGGAGGAATGGCAGAAATCAGTGCTATCTTTAAACACCTAAAGGATATGGGGTTGATAGGCCCTGCCATAAGCCAATTAATACTCCAGTTTGAACCCTGCAAAAGCCAGACAGATACAAAAGGATGACAGGGGACTACAACAGGCTCAATCAAATAGTAAGCCCCATGGCGAATGTTGTACCAGATGTGGCATCTTTACCAGAGTAGCTTGAGGAGAACCTGGAACAGTCCATTTTTACCTGGAACACACAACAGGAAGGTGAATACAATGAGGAGAGACCTGCAGCACCTGGACATGGTGGAAAGCATCATGTTGGTCACGACATCAATGATATCATCTTAATCAGATGGGATGAGCAAGAAGTGGCAAGTACCTTGGAGGCTTTGCAAAGGTACATGCACTTCAGAGCATTTGCAATAAACTCTCTGAACCAGAGAGCTGCCATATCCATGACATTTGTTGAAATCAGTGGCCTAGAAAAGTTGGGGCATTTTTTTTTCTGGAGTTAAAGACAGATTATCATTTCCTGCACCACCACTAAGAAAAAAACACAAGGACAACCCCTTCAATTTCTGAAGATGGCATCTCCACACTTGGAAAATACGGCTCCAATCCATCTATGAGGAGACACCAGAGACTGCCAGCTTTGGGTAAAGCTCAGGTAAGGAAATGGCTCTGGCCCAGGTCTGGGCTGTGATATAACAGGATCTGTGGTTTTTGACCACATGACATGGCTGGCCCTATGGTGTTTGAAGTCCCTATGATGAGAAAAGATGCTATGTGGAATTTATGACAAACCTCAATAGAATCCAATGTATAAAAATATCCATAGGGTTCTCAAGAAAGACCCTGCAGTGAGAATGATAATTCATTTGAAGACCAGCTGCTGATGTGCTACTAGCCTCTGCTAAAAGTAGAGCACCTGACCATGGTACTTCAAGTACCGTGCAACCAGAATTGCCCGTTGTGAACTGGGTTCAAATTCACCAAGTCATAAGGTCAAATGGCCCCAACCATAATCCACAGTGAGATGGAAGTGGTACATTGGAATCAGTCATGAGCAGGGCTAACAGACACAAGTCAGCTACAAAAACAGGTCATGCAGACCTACGTGTAACCCACCATTGTTGCACCTGCATCTCTCCCTCAGGTCATTCTTACAGCTGCATGGAGCTGGTGGGAGGATTCCCTTACAATCATCTGACAGAGGAGAAGAAAATTCAAGCTTCGTTCATGCCTGTGTTGCTTGGTGTGGGGGTGCTTTCTTGAAATGAGCTGCCACTGAACACAGGTCTGCTCAGGGGTGACACAAAAGACAGCAGCAAGGCGAATGCTCTCAATGGGCAGAGCTTTGAGTGGTGCACCTCTTCTTCCACTTTGGTTTTTGTTTTTTGCTTTTTTGGTGATGGAGGTGGTCCATGGTAATAATATGTATGGGTTCCTGGACAGTGGTCAGGAACCTGGAAGGAGAAAGGTTGACAAATCAGAGACATAGATATCTGGGGAAAGCATGTGGAGGGACATGTGGGAGTGGATTCAAAGTGTGAAGATGCCCATACTGCATGTGGATACCCACTAGGGAGCCCTCACTGCAGAATAGGCACTTAACCTGATAAGTGGGACAATTCAGCCAGTTGACATTAGCCACTCTCTGTCATTGGCTACTCCAATTCTAACACAATTGAGAGTGACCAGTGGAGCTGTGATGGCAGGTGTGGAGACTTTATGTGGGTTTGAAGCACAGGTTCACACTCCCCAATGCTGATATAGCTCCTGCTGCTAAATATCCAAGTCGTCAGCACCAGAGACCAGCCCTGAGCTCCCACTATTGCACCATCCTCAAGGAGACCCATGTGTCTTCTGGTTGCAAGTGAACTATAATGTCCTCCCAACACATACACACCCTATAAGACACAATGACACATCATGACTAGAACTGACATATTCTAGGTACAGATTTGCCTGTCTTCCTTAACCAGCATCAATATCCAAGGGCTCACACTGTGTTTGATCCACTGACATTAAATTCTCACATAACATTGCACAACACCAAGAAAACTGCATCAGATCAAAGAGGGTGTGGCAATGGCCACATGACCGTGGGATCTGCTGGTTCTATTACATAGTCAGAGGCCGGAATTCTGCTGGAAAGGCCTCTTGGAGATGCAGCTCAGGTTCCAGCATGGAGACAGTAGTCTGTGAGGATGGGGTGTTATTCCCTAGGATGGAGTGCATACTAAAAATCAGTAGCTTCTTCGGTCCAGGAACCAGGAACTAGAAGTCGCAGCCTTACTTAACATCATTTAAGGTTGAGCCCATTAGAGAATTTGTGTTTTCCATCCCCATAACACTGGGCTCTGAAGTGTTAGAGGACCTGGTTCCCTGAGGACAAATACTTCTAGCAGGAGTCACAGTAAGAGACACATTAAATTCAAGCTATGACTTCTGCCTGGGCACTTCAATTTCTTCATACCATAAGTCCATCAGGTGTGAGAAAGAGTGATCATCCTGGCGAGGGAGTTGAACCTGATCATCAGGAGAGGGTACAACTGCTTGTGCTCCATAAGGGCAGACAAGAATGTTTGGTACCCAGGCAATCCACTGGGTTGCCTCTTGTTGTTCTCAGGACAAATACTAGAAGTATATGGATAAATGCAATAGCCATCGCCTGAGAAGAGCATTGTGATCAGGGTTGTACCCCTCTCAGAAATGAAGGTCACTTCAGCGGCTACCTATATCCACAGAGGTGCCAACTGATGGTGAAGGATCCCTAGAATTGGTAGTAGAGGAGGGGATGATGACTGTCAATTGCAGTCTTAAGATCAGCTACACAGTTTGTGGTTCATGCCATTAGCCTTTCTCTTGCAATACACTAGGAAAACAGACTGGTATGGTTTGAGTGTCCCTGCCACAACTCATATTGGAACCTTAATTTCCAATGCAATGGGGCTGGCAGGTGGTGCCTTCCAGGGGTGATTAAGTCATTAAGATGGATTAATCTCTTTCTCTTGAGCCTGGATTAGTTCTTGCAGGAATGGATGAGTTCCCGTGGGAGTGGGTCGTCACAGTGTGAGGCTGCCTTTTGTGTGCGGTACTCTTGGCACGCACCTGCTTCCTCTTCTGCTTCTCCACAATGTCGTGACACAGCACAAGGTGCCCACTGGAAGCCAGGTGGACGCTGGTGCCATGATCTTGGACTATCCAGCCACCACAATGTGAGCCAAATACACTCCTTTTTTTTTATAAATTGCACAGCCTCAGGTATTATGTTATAGCAACATTAAACGGACTATAAGACAGAGAGCAAGCAAAGTCTATGGAAGCAGCACCCACAACTCACTCTATAAAAGGAATGGATATGCAGCCTAAAACCCACCCGCATCAGCTGAAGAGTGCTCGCCCCAAGTTCACACTCCCTCCCTGACTCCTTGGATCAATGGGGTGACAAAGACCCACTCCCCTTATCTGAGGGCAGACAACTCCAAAGGACCATCTCTACTCCAGAGCTCCCCAGAAGATCAGAGACTAAAGTTGAGTGGATAGGAAGAAATGAGATAATAAACAAGAGAGTGGTATTTCAGAAAGTAGGGATGACTTGCTAAAAAATATTGTGTAGAAGTTTTCTGGGATTTGCTTTAACGTAAGGGGCAAAGAGAAAGTGTGAAGGTGGGTATATGTGAAAATGGACTGGCCATGATCATTGTGAAGTTGAGTAATGGGTACAAAGAGCTTCATTTATATTTACTTTGTATAGATTTGAAAATTTCCATAATAAACAGTTAAAAAGCAGAAAGAGAGTGGATATCAATAGACACTGTTTCGGTGGCACATAGAAAATCAGGAAACCAAGACTTACCTTTTCCTCACCTCAGTGGCACTGTCCCCGGCACTAAGAATACAGCAATAAACGAAACAGGTAGAAAATATTGCCATTATGAAGATCACATTCTAGTGAGGACAGACAGACAATAAACAAAATAATTGGGACTGGAAAAGTATTACTGTGCACCTGCGTGTTAACCTTGTTTTTTCTTCCCTCCCCCAACGGGACAAGATGCAGCCTTAGGAACACATAACTGGTTCGGGGATTAAGGAAGTGCAATGAAAATATTATATGAAAGTACCAGGTTCATAGATTGCATATGCAAGCTCTTCCTGCATCATGATGATACGTATTCCCTAGCCCAACTAAAAAGTAGAAATAAATAGTTTTCCTCCTTCTCAAATCTAGCAGGACTTAATGCATGGAAATTATCCCATGTAGAGAACACAAAGCAAACTGCATTCCACTGGACTGATTTTTGGTACAGGCTCCACAAGCTGCAAAATGGTTATAGCAGCTCCATACCTACTTCCTCTGTAGTTCAAGGTGGCTGGGAAGACCAGAGTCTCTGTCCCAGGATATTAAGCGAAAGCTCCATTATGTGTCATTGGCTCTGACTGAGTCACGTCTAGCTATTGTCACCAGATGAATACAGAGCACTGATTGATTTGAAATTAAGTCTCCTGCACCTTCCCTGAGCTTAGGGTGAAGTCTTGCTCACGGACACGTACTAATCACGTATGAATGGCGGGATTTGTTTTGACAGTAGAGTTGACAGGAGCTGATGATAAATTTTTAAGAAATAATAGAGGGGTGATTTTCAATGGGGGTGTCACCACTCAGAAGGAAGATTTTAAAATTTATGGGATTATTTCTGATTGTCAAATCATTAAAGGGGAACTACTGGATCTTAGTAGTCAGAGCCAAGGATGCCTAATACCCTGTGTGTAAAGAGCAGTCCACAAAGGGAAGATATTCCTTTGTCCTGCACAACTTTCATAAATCTCATCCCAAACTGGGACTGAATGTGTGCTCTATAGCAAGCTGGGGTTGCAAAGGGGAGATTTGTTGTCTATGACGTTCCATTACCACTTTGACCAATATCATAACCAAAAAAAAAAAAATTATTTTGTCTCTACACTTAAAAATAATAAATAAAGCTGCATTCATTTATAAGATTATCATCATTCCTCATTTGTGTCATGTTAACAGCCTCAGTCTGTAATCTTTTGTCTTGGTCTGCTCAAAACACCACAGACTGGGTGGCTTAAACAACGGACATTCATTTCTCACAGTTCTAGAGGCCAGAAATCCAAGATCAAGGTGCCTGCAAGTTACATTTTATTCTGAGGCCTCTTTTCTTGGCTTGTGAGTGGCAGCCACCTCGCCATGCGCTCAGAGGTCCTCTTCTCTGTGTGTGCCCAGCCCAGGCAGGAAGGGAGAACTCTGCTCTTTCTTCTAACAAGGACACGGATCCTACAGGAGCACGACCCCAACCTTTCAACCATATTTAACTTCAATTACCTTTTTATGGGCTCTGTCTCCAAATACGGTCCCATTAGGTGTTGAGGCTTCACCGTACGAATTTGGGTGGAGATACAAACATTCAGGCTGTAACATTTGCCTTGACATGTTACCCATTTATTCACTTCACTTAAGGGTATTCGCTTCATCCTCTTATTTTATACCCTTGTGGGAGAAATAAGAAAGATCCACAGACTAAGAAGCTCTATCAAGATTGTCCTTACGGTCACCAGGAAAGGAAGGGCCTGTATGCTCAGGAAGGACTGATGAGACATCCTGGGGCTCATGAGGAAGGGCACAGTGAAGCTGTAGTCAGAAGTGAGCACAGCTGGGCAGGGGGAAGTATTTAAATGAGTACGGATAATAGGCATTTTAAAAAGTTTGTAGCATTTGTCCAGAAAAACATTTAGGAAAATCACTGTGCTTGTCCTGGCAAGTGAAGCATTAAGGATCGATCTCATTGTTAGTTAAGATTTTTAACTCAGGACACATGACTTGAAGATCGCTTAGCTGGAGAGGGACTGATTTTTTGTGGTCAACACTGGAACAACTTCAATTATCCTAAACTACTTTTAATCAAACATTGGTTTTTAATCCAGTGTCTACTCAGCTCTCTGCTCTTTCCTTGACCTAAACTTTCTATTCAAAATGACTTCTGATCTCACTTCTCTCAAATCCAAATAATTCCCCAGAAGGAGAGGCAAGCTTCTCACTACTTCATCATGGATTACATTAGCTATCCACTGCAGGGTAACAAATTATCCTAAAATTTAGTGACTTAAAACATTTTTTTGAGCCGGGCGCGGTGGCTCACGCCAGTAATCCTAGCTCTCTGGGAGGCCGAGGCGGGTGGATTGTTTGAGCTCAGGAGTTCGAGACCAGCCTGAGCAAGAGCGAGACCCCCGTCTCTACTAAAATTAGAAAGAAATCAATTGGACAACTAAAAATATATAGAAAAAATTAGCCAGGCATGGTGGCACATGCCTGTAGTCCCAGCTACTCTGGAGGCTGAGGCAGTAGGATCGCTTGAGCCCAGCAGTTTGAGGTTGCTGTGAGCTAAGCTGACGCCATGGCACTCGCCCCGGGCGACACAGTGAGACTCTGTATTAAAAAAAAAAAAAAAAAAAAAAAAGCATTTTTTGATCCTGTTGTAGTTCACAAGTGTGGTGATTGGGTTTTCATGCCCACGTGTGAGATGCATCTCCCTGAAACCTTGTAACGACATCAGTACATTATCCCTCGATGTGTAGCAAAAAAAAAATCAAACAATCACAACAGCAGAATTTATTATCTCAGTTTCTGTAGGTCAGGCACAGGGTCTGTGCTAAGGCTGCAATCAGGATGCAGTCTCCTCTCAAGCCTCAATGGGAAATGGATCCACTTCTAAGCTCACTCATGTGGCTGTTAGCAGGATTCAGTATCTTGCAGGGTTTGGACTTGGTTCCTCACTGGCAATGGGCCAGATGCTGCACATAGTTTGTTTGAACATGAGCCTCTTTATTTGGTGGCTTGTTTTATCAGAGTAAGCAATCTGATCCAGAGAAAGAGAGAGAGAGAAACAGACGGAGATGGAAGTCATGGTTTGTTATAATATAATCTTGGGAAGTGACATGACATCACTTTTGCTATATTCTGTTCACTAGAAGTAAGTCTCTAGGTCCAACACACACTCAAAAAGAAGCAATGACACAAAGGGATAATTTAACTGGGAACCATTTCAGAAGCTACCTATCTCATATTCCAAGTATTTACATATTAAAACATATTACACTATAATAAACTGCATTCCTTTTATTTTTATGTTATTATCGTTAAGGCATTTTATTAATATTTTTACTAGCGATATAAGTTGTATTGTTAACAAATTTTATTTTAGAAAAGAAAAAGGGGTATTGCAAAATGTTTGTTATGAAATGGGAAGATGTTGAGTCTGACAGAGCCAGGGGAACACTATTCCAGATGATGTAGTTCTAGTAGGATAATGCGTCCGAGAGGGAGAGATTGGCCATGGAGTAGAGACGGGGAAGAGGAGTCCTTGAGAAGCCAGAGGAAACGGAAATCAGAGCACGTTGCAGGGTTTGAATTTTGATAAGGACAGAAAAATATGTATCAAAGAAACTCAGAGAAGGATAATTATTTTGAAATATTCAAAAGTCCATCCTGTGGAAGAGGAATTATATTCTATATATTATATATGTTCAATGTTGTCCCCTTTAGTAGAATTCAGACCAATGAGTGGAAATTAGAAGGCACAGTGATGCATGAATGCAAAAGAAAAACATTTTTACCAATCAGAAATTTTTACCATCCAATGATAAACATGACTTCCCAGGAACTGGGTTTAACAAAGCTAATTCATGGCTGTGTTGGGTCCACATTTATGCTACCTCATTACATGAGGGAAAGACCAGAACACAACGTGACTGGAATAAATGGCCAGTAGGATTCCTTCCAGCCACGAGGATCTCTGACATCATGAACTGGTCCTCGCTGAGAGACGTTTTTGTGAAGACACCTGAGCCAGATCGTTTTTGCATTCTTGAGAAGCTTCGTCTGTTTAGCTTACGTTCTGCTTGTACGGCGGCAGTAGCCAGCACCTTCTCAAAGTTACAGACTCTGCAGGGCAACAGACACTGACGACAGCACAAGGCAAATGGACAAAGTTCATCAGAGGGCGAAATTTAATGATTTCTTCATTCAACAACATTTACAGAATACCTGCCACCTGCCAGCTCTGTGTTAATTATTGGAGACCGTGCTAGAGGCTAGTTACACTTTTAAGTGAGTTTTTCTCATCTTAGTGA
>CAUYSK010086603.1:0-25881 GCA_963575035.1 Avahi laniger | reverse complement strand
CGCACACACACAGAGTTAAGCTGGAAAAGGCAAAACTACAAGGACAGAAAATAAATCAGTGGTTGCCAGAGACTAAGGACGGTGAATTTGAAGAAGCAAATGAATATTTTGGAAATGAATATTTTGCAGAAATAAGATTATTCTATGTCTTGATTGTGGTAGTGGCTGTATGACTGTATGCATTTGTCAAAATTTGTATAACTGTGTGCTAAAACAGGTGAAATTTACTGTATGTAAATTATACCTTAATAAAAATATTTTTTAAATGATGAGCATAGTTAAACAACAACAACAAACCCCCTCAATTATGGAGACGTTAAATCGATGGTGTTCGATGTCAGAATTTCAGTGGTCACCTCTGGGGATAGGGGATGGCACTGCCCAGGAAGAGGCACGAGGGAACCACCCGGAATGTTAGAGGTGTCCGATGGTGGGGTCTGGGTGGTGGGTACATGGATGTACATATATGTAAAAACTCATTGAGTTGAACCCTTCATATTAATGCACATTCCCCTATATATGCAACATCACAATAGAAAAGTGAAAGGAACAACCATTTATTTTAAAAGAGAATTTTTAATTTAAAATGTCTCCCCTAGGGAATAGTCCTATCTCCTTTATCTGGGAGGAAAGAATCACATCTACCTCAATTGTGGAGCTCCAGTTCCTGACAATACCACCTATTGGATATTAAATTGGCTGGTCAATTGGGGTGACATTCAGAATAGTTAACAACCGGTGCGGAACAGCGAGTCAGTCAGAAAACCACAGGTCCAGAAGTTCAGATTCAGGTGCAAACCAAACTTACCACCAGCCATGCGTGCCGCAGTTGCCGGCCTCTTTGAGTGTTTCTGCCTGGTGGTGTAGACTGACTTGGCAAGCTGAAGGAAATTAAGAGCAATGGCTCTAGTCGGTGCCCGTCCTGACCAGGTGCGCGATGGTCGGCGTGAGTTCCCAGCCTGCTGTGTCTGTGCCCACTGCCTGTGGATGCTCTTTGAGACTGTCTCCCATTCTCTCCTGAGGTTCTAAGCAGCTTTTAAACAGCCCCATAACAATAAATTATTTACTTATCTGAAAAGAATGTGCAGATTCCATGGGATATCCTTGAGGCCACTCTTTGGGAATGACATCTTAGAGTAACTCACGTCCCCTCACTCTGGTGTAGTAGACCCTAGGCTGCTGTTTCTCCATCTGCCATTGCCAGGCTGGTGCCCAGATGTGGGCAAGCAAGACTCCATGTGTCCCTTCGTGGGGGTGGGGAGTGCACCCACATCATCCATCCTGACAGCTCTGCCCCAGACTCCGGTGGCTGGCCCACTTCTGCCGACCCCTGAGTGTCTGAACACCAAGCGAATCATGCCCAACCCAGCTGCTCTGAGCCGAGGCGATTTTATTTGCCCATCATTTGCGGGCCCTCGAGGCTGCCCAAGCATGTGGGGTCAGTAGCACGGAAGCATGTGGCACCCTGCCAAGTGGCAGCTTTGCTCTCTGATGGCCCTTCACAGGGACACGTGGCAGGAAATGCCATCTGGCAGGACTGGGGGAAGAGAGGTTGAGAAGAGAAGTTGGAAACATAAGAAAAAACAAATTACCTTGTTGAAACCTTTGGTGACCAAATTGATCGCAAGCTCATGGCTGATCCCATCCACCCAGCAGACATCCTTTTCTCCGATGGGTTCGGAGAGGAAGGCTCTCAGCCTAGGAGACATGTGATCCACCTCCTGCAACAGCAGTGGAGAAGAAAAAGGATTAGCAGGTGCCTGATGCTCACAGTGTGAGTGGACATTGGGGAACCCCCTCAGCCCACTAGGGTAGCAGATGGCAGAATCCCTCCCATCACCCAGCATTTCCCAGGGACTGTTAAATGCCGGGTGCATGGCCCTGCACAGAAGGCCTTGACACATCCATTCCCACCTGGAAGGACAAAGAGAAGCATAATCATGGCCACAGACAGGTCAAATAAATCACATTAAGTCAACACTAAGTTAACATTAAGTTAACCTGCTGCAGTTCTTAGCATTAAGTATGTTAAGAACTGCAGCAGGTTCCTTTCCAACTTTTCCCACCCTAAATGCTTAAAGCAACAGCTTGCTTCTCTAAGCTAATTAACCTACCTTCTCTCCTAACCACTCAATACCTTTGTCGTACTTTTATTTTCGTGTTCATCACACTCTATAAGAGCTGATTGCTGCAAGTAACAGACAACTCTTCAGCATGGCTCCATGCATAGTCAAGAAGACGTTCTATGGCTCCAAAGCCCAGGGGAAGGGTGGGGCTGGTGCAATCAGGCTCACAGCTCCACTTCTCAGGGGGTTCTTCTAGCTTTCCCTCTTTGTGTTGGCTGTGGTCTTGGTTGGTGAGATGGCTGGTCCAGCACTTGTATGGCCCAACAACTCCACCCCAAAATAAGGAAGAAAGAGAGAACTGGTCTCTTAGAAGTTCCAAGCAGATGTCTCATTCAGGCCCCACAATCTGCACGGCATCACCAGCGCGAGCTCAGTGTCAGCCATAAGCCCTGGTCCTAGATCTGGAAGTGGAGTTAGCTTTCTTTGAACCACACAAGCTGTGAATTCAGGTACAGTTATCTGAAGAAATTCAGGATTACTATCCAGAGAAGGGGAAGTGAGTATGAAAACAACAATCTTAATGTCCCACTACAGTTCACCTCTTTGGCTACTCACATCCATACCCTCTTATTCCCTCACATAATCATTAGAAATACCCATTCTTGGCTAAAATAGACTCATCCCCATTCCCCAAAGCAACCCTGTGATTCATCCAGCTCCTGGATTCAGAGTCAAGGTCATAGTTTTTTGGGAGATGCAGCATACTCTCCATCATGTCTGGAGATAGCTACTCATGGTCTGATAACCAATGAACTACAGTCTGAAGTTCACACCATCCACGTAGCCAGCAATGCTGGAAAGAAAACAGCCAAGAATATATGCAATAGAATTTCCATTTGGAGAAGAGAAGAATGGGAAACACATTCAACTATCATTGGTCAACAGTACACACAACATCTCATCCAGGGGAAACGTTGAGGACTCTCTCTGCTGGTGGTGAAGTGAGGTCCCCAGTCAGGCAATATGGCACCCCCAGTTCTGGGTTTGGGTGTATCTCCCTTGTCCTCTGCCTTGTTAACATGTGAGTGGGCATGGGGCCGATGCCTTCCCAGGAGAATCACTGTTTTAGTACCCCACTTCTTGTGGGTACGAGTTCAGGCATTGTCCTGAGGGATGGGCAATCTCAGGCCATAATGGCCACATTCCTTAGCAACTCCCTTAAGAATTTAATGTGCCTCTTCTGTTCAAGTCCATGGGCTGAACAGAGCTGGAGATCTTCTCAGGCCAGAATCCTTGAGCTAGCGACTGGCCTCTGTGCCTTGCCTGCTGCCCTTCCCCTCAGATTAGAGGCATCTTCGTTCATCTGAAGTGGGGCGGCACCCCACACTTGTTCCCTGACCCTCAGCTCTATCCCAGCTGCATCTTCACAATAAGTCAACCGTCCCCTTTACCAAGCTTGGTGTCCTTAAGACAAGAAGCTTGGGTGAGACCTGGGAATTGGGGATAATGTTTTGCCAGAGCCTCAATCTTTTCTCTTGCTAAGTCACCCACTTGTTGCCTATGCTCTAATTTTAGCCAAATAAATCAGCTCCTCCAACCCAGCAGGACTTGCTTATCAGTTTCCATCACTTTAGATTGCAGGCCACGGGCAGAAAGGACCTCACTTAGCAAAGATGTGTTTTCAGCCCTCTCCACCTTCAAATGGGTCACCTTCCCCTTAGAGTTGGGTCTTCTAGAACCTTAATGAAGACTGCCAGAGGTAGGGAACATCCTGAATATTTTCTAGAAGATGTCCAAATGTCATGGTCTCCATAAACATAAGGTCTGTATCCCGGTGTAAACGGCCGTTTTGCTAAAAAAGGATCGCAGTCGTTCTAGTTTGATACAGACAACCTTGCTACTGTCTGCCTGAACGTCTCTTCTTAGCCCATCCACATTTAAGGTTTGTTCACTGTGGCATCCCCTTCCTGGTACCAAAGTCTGTTTCAGTTTGGACAGTTTGTGATGCAAGTAACAGAAAATCCAGTTTAAATCGGCTTATACAATCAGGAGGTTTTATTTAGCACATGCTACCAGAAAGTCCAGAGGTCGATCAGGTGTGGTTTGATCAAGGCTTCAGCTTGATTTCCTGGCAGCTCTCTTGACTCACCCTTCCTTTCTATATCGGCTCTGTCCTCAGCTGAATGCCTTGGTGGAAATAAGTGGGCTGTAGGAGGGGCTGGTATTGCTTTTGCAAGCCACACCCCCTCCTTCAAAAGAACACAGAGCTGTCTTTCCCTAGAGGCCCTCTTCTCTGGTCCAAATTGTAACATTCTAGCCCCTAAAACAACAGTGGTCTGACACGTGTGTTCTACCTCTGGGTTCAGCAGGGACGTTCAGTTGCCCTCAAAGCTCATGAGCTGCAGGGGTGGTGATGGGGGACAACCCTGTACCCTTATATGGGAACATGTTAGAAGAGAAACCCAAAGTTCACTACACATTTTCCAGTAGATTGTGAGGCCCCCAAGGGCTGCAGCTGCCTCCAAATAGCCTTTGTTCCCCACCCAAGCCCAGCCCCAGTGCCTAGTACTGTCTGGCACATGGTAAGCACTTGATGACATGAATGATCAAATGCATCCATGTCTCCCTGTGACAGAATCTGTCCCTGCCCCTGTCCCCACCTCCTTATTCTCCTCCAGGTCCTAATACAAAATGGTGTTATGCACCAGCATTAACAGGTGAACTCCACAGAGCCCATGGCTTCGTGGGACAATGAATTGGGATTGGTGGCCAGCTCAGGGCTGGGCTGGTTAAGAGTCTAGAATTTTTGAGCAGGGAAAAGCCTGGAAGTCTCATGAGCCACATAAACTTTGCTGAGGGAAAATTCCATCCACTATCCATGCTGGCCATCTGTTAAGTTAAACAGCTCTGCCTGCTACTCTTCGAAGAGTAACTGGAAACTACAACATTGTTATCAATGCACTAATGGCATCAAAGACAGGTAATGATTAGCAACACCTTGTGTGTGTGTTTGCTTTTCTCACACACCTGATCTCACTTTGATCTTTGAAATACCTCAGAAGTGATTTTTACCCTCCTAAGTCCACCAGGGATCAGAATAAAAGGGCTTTGCATTCTTTAGGATGCCTTTGGCTGCAACAGCGGTTCTCCACGGGGGGAGATTTGGCTCCCTCGGGAACATTTGGCAGTGTATGGAGACATTTTTAGTTGTCACAACTGGGGGAGTGGGAAAAGCTACTAGCCTCTAGTGGATAGAGACCAGGGATGCTTCACAAGACACAAGACAGTCCCCATAACAAAGAATTATCCAGCGCCGAGTGTCAATAGCGTCAAGGTTGAGAAACCCTGGGCTACAAGTAATAGAAAATCCTGTCTCGCATGGTCTTAAACAATAAACACATTTCCAGTCTTTCAGAACCAGAAATCCTCTAATGAGGTGGACCCAGGATTTTATCAGTCAGTGGCTCTGTGTTGTCAAGGACTAGGTTAGCTGCCCCCGAGGTCTCAGGACCCCTACAGAATTTGCTCAGATCCTATCCCAATATGAAAACTTCCAAGGGAAGGAGAAGCCATTTCTTCTTAGGTGTGCTTAAGGGCAGGCAATCTTTCCCAGAAACTGTCCAGCAGGACATCTTTTGGTCTCACTGGCCAGAACCAAACCAGGTGTGGCCAGGGGACTGGGACCACTGTGGGGGTGTGGATGAAGCCAGCCTCCCTGAAGCACGAGGCTGCTCAGAGAACACTGGGTTCTGTAAGAAGTGAGAAAGGAAGAGAGGAAATGGATGCTGGGTAGGCAAACAGTGTCTGCTATGTCTTCTCAACCCTGGTGTAATATTCAGTGCGTTACAACTCGCCCTTCTCAAAGTTCAGTGCGTGCACGAGCCACCTGGGGGCTCTTGTTAAAAAACGCAGGTTCTGATTCAGCAGGTCTGTGCCGGGCCTCACGTGCTGCATTGCTGACCAGCTGCAAGGAGATGCTGATTTGATTGGCCCACAGATCACACTGTGACTAGCAAGCCATTACGTGATGCCACTTATAGCATAAAATATACCTTCTTAAACATTTTTAAGTGTACAGTAGTGTTCAGTAGTGTTAAGTACATTCACATCGTGGTGCAACCAATCTCTGGAACTCTTTTCATCTTGCACCACTGAAACTCCATAACCATTAGCCACTAACTCTTCATTGGCCCCTCCCTCTACCCCGGCAACCACCGTTTACTTTCTGTCTCTGTGATTTCAACTACTCTGAGTACCTCATGTAAGTGGGGTCATGCAATATTTGTCCTTGTCTGTCTGACTTGTTTCATTTAGCATAATGTTCTCAGGGTTCACCCCTGTTGTAGCATATCTCAGCATTTCCTTCCTTTTTAAGGCTGAATAATATTTCTACTGTATGCATGCCACATTGCTTCTTCTTCATCTATCTATGGACATTGGGTTGCCCTTACCTTCTGGCTATTGTGAACAATGCTGCTATGACCTGGGTGTACAAATATCTTTTCAAAACCTTGCATTCAATTCTTTTGGGTACATACCCAGAAGTGAAATTGCTGGATCATATGGTAATTTTATTTTTAACTTTTTGAGGAATCCCCATATTGTTTTCTGAACTACTGTACCAATGCCACTTATTTTTTTTTTTTTTTGAGACAGAGTCTCGCTCTGTTGCCCAGGCTAGAGTGCCCTGGCGTCAGCCTAGCTCACAGCAACCTCAAACTCCTGGGCTCAAGTGATCCTCCTGCCTCAGTCTCCAAGTAGCTGGGACTACAGGCTCTTACCACCACACCCCGCTAATTTATTTATTTTTTTCTATTTTTAGTAGAGACGGAGTCTCGCTCTTCCTCAGGCTGGTCTTGAACTCCTGATCCCAAGCGATCCTCCCACTTTGGCCTTCCAAAGTGCCAGGATTACAGGTGTGAGCCACCGCGCCCAGCCCAATGCCACTTATTCTTAAACTTGACAGCACTTTAGACTCACATGGGGAGATTTACAAATTACTGATGCTTGGGTCCCTCCTTCAGAGTTTTTAAAAATTCCCTAAGCGGTTCCAATATGTTGCAGAGTTTGAGAACCACTGCTTCCCTGTCATTTGCTTCTTTCTCATAAAATTTTGAGCTGGTTTGCTGGGATGATGGGGTTCCAGCTAAGTGGGACTTTCCAGGAGTCTGTAGCGTCTGCTCAGCCATGTGGCGCATGCCCGCAGCTCCCAGGCCGCGTCCCTCCCGCCTCCCGAATCACCAGGCGCATCGCGTCCTCATTAGCCATCAATAGGAAGACTTAGCCATGACCCTGATGACTTTGAAATCAGAGAACTTCAGAGCAGACAGGCCTCAATAACAACCTGTTCCCTTTTTTTGAAATTAAAAAAGGAATCTTTGCTTCAAAGGAAGCTTTACCTGGAATCCCTTTATATAAAATAGATCAAAGCAGAATTACTCTGTTGACTTGGGAATGAGGGGGGGCACGAGAGAGCCCCCTAGACACATGGAGCCATCTCCATGGCCCCCGTGGACTTCCCAAAACCCCTCTCTAATCTAGGCTAACGCCTCCCTTCACCCATAAGAACCGAGGCCCAATCTCTGCCTGTCTCCCAGGAGGGAGCACCCTTCCCCTAAGGCCGAGTGAGCGTCAGGGCTGGCCATGTTATGTCACAGTGAGCCCTCGGCCACCCTGTGACAGAACTAGGCAGATGCCTCAACAAAATCCCACCCTGTAAAAGTTCTTGCTTTGCAGGGAGTTCTCTCACGGGCTGTACTTTATTTTGAATCGCAAAGTCCTGTTTGAGGAGGACACGCTGGCAGGAAATGACCTCAATCAGTTCTCGTTTTAGATGCTTCGAGAGTCACCTGTTTAAATAAGGAATAAAGGAATCAATGGAATTTAATCTTGATTCCCAAAGGAATGACCTCCCAGTTGCAAATGTGTGACATCCTTTAAAGGTCATTCTGAAAAGCTTTATGACACCTCCTTTATGAGGAGGTGATCACAAATCTGCCCCTATCAGATAAATGGGGTGGGCGTGGGGGCTGCTCTAATGCATATCCACACAGATGGGTATTTGGGGCTTGGGATGCAATTTCCAGTAGGGACATTATACACGAAATCAAAAAGTGACATCTCTCAACAACCACCATTGGCTGGAAGCGAAGTTGTTACTCTGAAAACTGTGCCAGATGACACAAAAAATGACTCTCATTCAAGTACTATTGTTTTCCTGAAAGGTGAATTTTAAAAGCCTGATATTTCTAAATATGTTATTTTACATAACATGTAATTTGACATGTGTGTAATTAAATTATGAAATCAAATGGTGTCTGTATAAGGCTATTTTATCTATTTCCCTGAACACTTATATATTCAAATGGCAAAAAAAAAAAAACATTTTGGGGGAATTTTCTTGCTGGGAAAATGAGGGATTATCTTATTCTCATGTTTGCTTTCTATTTGGGCGCATGTGGTCTTGCCTACCCCAGGGAACTGAGCTGTTAATATCTAAATTGCACGTTTTGTCCTTACCTATCGTTGAAGGTGGGCAGTGACAAGGAATACTACGGGGGGAACGTGCATCTGTGGAAACATGGTTGAGAATGCTGCTACCCACATTTTCTTCTATAAAAATATCCCACATGATATATTTCTTTTGTAATTTAATGCCAAGAAAAAAAATACCCCTTTCAAAATTGGTATATTTCTACCTTTATGATAAAAAGAATTAGTAAACATTCTATTTCCCTTTTAACTCCACCTACTAGGAAGCTTTGTGCTAGATACGATGACTGTGTAGAGAAACTAGCGTGGATTAACACCTGCTTCACTTTATACTCATATTTGGTTCTTTTGCTCAATGCCTTCATTTTCTCTTTCAACCTCTACTTTAAAACTGCAATTCATGAACTCAAAGTACTCCCTCCCTTTATTGAAAGCTGCTCTACTGTATAGCGAGAGCCTCAAAGATACATAAAATATAAATATCTCCTAAACCAAGCAGATTTATGGGAAGACTCCATCTCTACAAAAAAATTTTTAAATTTTTTTAAAACTTAAAAAAAAAAAAAAAAGAACGTAGCCAGGCATGGTGGTCCACACCTGTAGTCCCAGCTACTTGGGAGGCTGAGAAGGATCACTTGAGCTCAGGAGTTTGAAGTTACAGTAAGCTAGGATTGTACCACTGCCCTCCAGTCTAGGTGCAAGGCCGTCTCTAAAAAAAAAATGAAATAAAGTAATAAGGTGGTAACCTTCCTGTGATTGAGGTCTGAATCTGAGGAGCCCTGTCCTCCTTAAGCAGTTAAGGACTGGAGGAGACTCTGTAAGGCTGTGCTCATACATTAGAGAAATGCCTTCCTTTTTGGGTGGAATTTCATAGCCTCAAGAGCTTCCAAAGGGTTCCATTTTGTAAAGTCAGCTCAGGAACAACTTTTCAGGGTGCATCATGCTCCCTGAGTTACTTTCTCCGTGAGGATTGCTCAGTTGGTGGGACCTGAGGCTGCTCCTTGCTGTCTTTGCCACCACCTTTGAGGAGCCCACATGAGACAGAAGCTCTGAGAGAAAGAAAAGGACAGATTCCTCACTAATCATGTGCAGGCCTGGATCAAGCCATGCCTGAAGGCATCTACCTTGGGACTTTTCCATTGTGTCAGGCACAATAAACAAAATAGACATTTCTGCTTAATTCAGTTTAAGTTGGGATTGTGTCATTTGTAGCAAAGAGTCCTGACTAATAGATCCCCAATATTCATGCATTCACTTACTCATTCAGCAAGTGTTTATGGAACACCTGTCATATACTAGGTACTACGCTAGGCACAAAAGCATTCCCATTCCATCCAGAGAGTTGGATGGAATGATTTCTTCCATTCCTGATGCCTAATCCATGGGAGAAATCATTTTCCGATGACCGTTAATACTCATGATTCAAAAACAAAGGTAATATTTACCTTCCTTGCCCTTAGCTCCAATTCTACAATGGGAACAAGATCTTTTATTTTTCTCTGCTCCTTGATGTCTCTCTTGCATATGATCATTTAATGAAAGATCTTTCTCTTGATGGGCCTACAAGTGATGAATAACCAAGTAAATTCAACAATTCCTTAGACCTTCGCTGAGCACTGTCTGCATGCAAGGCCTTGAGTTAAGTCTATGAAGCCACAGGACAAATTCTTCTGCAGATGCCTCTCCCAGAGAAAACTTAACCGGCCCATTGCAGGACACACCACTCAGGTGTACTAGCTGTAGGTGGGGCATTCCCCAAGGCAAGGGCTCACCTCTTCAGGGAACTGGGAGGGAGAGGGCAGGTCGACTTCATGGACTCAACTCCACTCACTCACAATCTGCGTCTGAAGGCTCCTGCTAAGTCCTGCTGGAGGAGCTGGATTGGGGTTAAGAGACATGAGTCTGATCTCAGCTCTGCCCATGACCAGCTGGGTGACCCTGGGCAAGTCACCTCCATTTCGTATTTATAAAATCAGCGTTGAATTAGCTGGGGCTCCTCATTCTGGTTCCTTCCAACATTTTGTCTCTCTGTTCATTTACAGTCTTTAAATGGTCCAAAATTCATACAGGTCCCTATTCCACCATTTTCAAATTCAAAAAGCTCTGAAATCCAGAAGTTCTTTTAGGGGACCAGGGCAGGGGAGGGACTTAATTTGGCAGCAAACCCTGGCCTGAACTGACACAAGGCTATTTATAATCTTTATTATCCCACTTAGTATGAATATTTATACATTTTGCCATAGGAATATTAATGGGTTTGTTTACAGGCTGCTGAGCCAGGCTCTATTAGTAATGTCTGTAATACACAGAATAGACACCATATTGCTTTTCTAAAATTTTTTTTAATTTGAATTCCCTAAAACTCCAGTTTTGAGTCAGATTTTACAGGTGTGTACAAACATCACTGTGTCTGCAGCCCAGACAACATGCAATGATCCACCACAGATGCCACTTGTTTCCCCAGCTTGTCCACACTCCACCCTTCTTGTCCCATGACTCTGTCTCCCAGCCCCTTTTCCAAACATAATTGCCCCCTTTTTATAAAATTCTATTTAGGCTGGACATCCTTATCTGATCGTGGTTCTAGCTGGGACTATTTCTGGTTGCCTCTTTCCTTCCTGAAAATATTCCCTTCCCTTTGGGGCTCTGTTCTCTGCAAAGGATCAGGAGCTGATCTAGTAAAATAAGTCATGCAAAGAACCGATGAGAGTGCTAGTTTACACTCTGGGGACAAAAATCTGCTTTTGTAACAGATGTATAGTTTTTCACTTTTTACTTTTATTTTCAATTGTGGTAAAAATACAAAACATAAAATTTACCATCTTAACCATTTTTAAGTGCACAGTTCAATGGTGTAACATATAGTCACACTGTTGTGCCTCCAAGCACCAAAACTTTTTTATACTCCATTTTCCCTCCCTCCAGCCCCTGACAACCACCGTTCTACGTTCCGTCTTTACGAATGTGACTACTCCAGATAAGATAGCTCATAGAAGTGGAATCATGTGGTATGTGTCTTTTTGTGCCTGGCTTATTGCACTTAGCATAATGTCTTCAGGGCTTATCCATGTCATAGCATGTGACAGACTCTGTCTCTTTTCCAGGCTGAGTGATACCCCACCGTATGGATATACCACATTCTGCTCCTCTACCTGTCTATGACGGACACTTGGGTTTCTCCCACTCTTTGGCCACTGCGAATAGTGCTGCTGTGAACATGGGCACCCTGGCACAGGTACATGTTTAAACCTCTTTATTTACACCTCTTGTGAGTAGAGCATTTTGATCCCTCCTCTCTCTGCCATTACAGCCCGAGAGAGAAGAGGAAAGAGAAGTCGTCTTGGGAAGAAGGAGTTTCCCCCGGAAGAACGAAAGAGAAAGGGAGGTCTGGCTTTGCTGCCCCATGGATTCTAGAAAGAGGAAGGAGAAAGCTCACCTCATTATCCACACCATCCTCTCACGGGAGGTGGAAGAGAAAGGATGTATGTTTGGGGAGTAGATAATTTGTGCAGGGGGCTCGAGCTTCCCTGTTTGGACAAAAGTCTGGAAGTGAGCAGGCACATGAGATTCCAGAGGGTGGGACTCCACCAGGAATGAGGTGGGATCAGGAACATTGGTGGGTCTATGGGAATGGTGCCTGGGACCTAGTGGCCTGTCTCCCTGGACTTGCCAGGAGATAACAACAATAGGGTCACTTCCAAATGTTCCGCAGCAGTGCAGCAGCAGCAAACAGTGGCTAGGCAGGTAAGCGTGAGGTGGTGCCTTTGGATTTTTGCAGCAAAAATCTCATGAGTCCAGGGCAAGAAGGGCAGAAGATGCTTCAAGCACTGATGGGTGAGCCAGATCCTGGAGTCAAGATGAAGAAGCGCCATAACTGGGGACCTCACAACCAAGGGCAAACGCTCAGACCATAGACTGCAGCAGTGGGCACTAAGATACCCCTAAAGACCAAAAGTGGCCTATCACCCCTCCGTGGCAGGGAGCGGACCAGAGCAGTCACACTGCCACAAAGGATCGGGCATCATCCGCCTGACTCCACGAGGATGCAAAGTGCCCTCACTCCGCCTCCATGAAGACACAGTGAGCACCTGTCACCACCCATTGCCTGGCAGCTACTCACTCTCTAGGGAGGATTGTTGGTGCTATGCCCAGGTCCCCTTGGTCAGCCGGTACACCCAGCTGCTACAAGTGCTGCAGCCAACCTCAGCGAGCAGTGGTGGTGGTTTTCTCTGGAGTGCCAATGCCATGGAAGCTGCCACCGCTGGAGATACCTGGGAGGTTTCGAGGCCGAGCCTCAAGGGTAGCTAATGGCCTATAGATGTGGAAGTGCAAAAGCCCAATCTCTTTGTCTCAAGGTGGGGCCACCCCCGGCTGCCAATCCCCTGGTGCCATTCCCCTCCAGGGCCCGCGTTGAGTCAGGCAGACGCGGATTCCACCTGGCCTCTCCTGCTTCTCTCACTAAGCCGCATGCACACGAACCCTGGTCTCAGGCTCTGCTTCCAGGGAACCCCGACCCAAGACACTGCATTTTACCCACTAGTTTGTGTGTCCCTGTACCCTCCTGGATGTAGGCACCTAAGCAGAAAAAAGGGTATTTTCCTTGCACACATAGGTGCAGTGAGAATGATCCTGTGATTGCCTCCACGGGTAATTAACGTCTTCAGGCAAAAGTGACTCCTGGGGACTTTACAGGCCCTGGAGTAAGGCCTCAGGAGGGACCATGTGGGCCCTTTGCTGCAGGAAGGGCTGGGTGGTTGCTGTGCTCATCCCTAACCCACACCTCCTGGGAAGCTTGTTCTCACTTTCCCCCAAATTTAGGAAATAAAAATACAAGATGCCCAGTTAAATTTGCATTTCAGATCAACACTAAATAACTTTTTAGTGTAAGTATGACCCAAGTATTTCACAAGACACACTTATACTTAAACAGTTATTTGTTTTTTATCTGAAATGTACATGTCACTGGGCATCCTGGTTTCATCTGGCAACCCCCTCCCACGCTGCCCGACTCGGCAGAAAGCCCTGGACCTGCCCATGGTCCCGACCCTGGACTGTGGGCGAGCTGCAGGGTCAGGATTTCTTCCTGTTGGGATTTCGCTCCCACTTGGCCTCTGTCGGGCCGGCCACTTGTTCCTCCCTCTCTGGATCTGATGAGAGCCGCAGATGGACGTGGCTCAAAGCAAAAGGGGAAGCTGAATGATCACATGCAGCCAGGGAGATTGTCACGGCAGGACAACATGCCACTCAGAAGTCACCTCAGAGGCAAACACTAGTTTGAACGTCAGCTTGTCCCTGCTCATGTGGAAAGAAGGTCTGGTGCCAGCCTGGGCTCGCCCTGGGACGAGATACAGAGTGTGGATCTCGGGAGAAACGAAGCCAAATCACACTGGCCAAGTCAGGGAGTTCACGCTGGTTGAGTACCTGCTATTAACACATGCCTGCCTCTTTATGGCTATTGTCACACATAGTCCTCAGAATTAATTTTGCAACACTGGAGAATTGTTCCTGTTTTTAGAGATGTGGAAACTGAGGCCCAGAGAGGCAAAGAGCCTAGTAAAAGGCAGTGACAGGCTGTAAGCTGAGGTCTGGGTGGCCCCAAAACCCAGCTCTTTCCTCTCTAGGAATCAGAGCAACAAGGACAAATTCAGCAGCTGCTGTCCCTGACCTGCCCATGTCCCCCCAGGGCTCATGGTTCACATGGCAAGCGCCTGTGGCTCTCTGCCCTGCAAGTGGGTGAGCGGTCAAGGCTGGAGTGCTGGGACGGGACCCCTGGAAGCAGCCCCCGGCCAGGACAATGTAGGTAAGTGGGTAAGTATCCAGCCCCCTGCCCCTCAGATGGGAGGGCTCTGGGACATGTCTCCCATCACCTTCCAGACGTTCCCGGTGGGATGGAGCCTCCATTGCTTGTGGCGGTAACCTGCTCAGCGCCGTCTTCCCTTCCCCGTCTCACTTCTTCACTCCCTTACTCATGTGACCTGGATCCCTTTCCAAATCAGCGACTTGCACTTAAATTAGATTCTCAGAGTCAGCGACCCAGCCTGCAAGCAGCTAATGCTTATCCAGGCTTACCGAGCACTGTGCTAAGCTCTTCACAAGTATTATCTCATTTAATCCACCCATCACATGATGACATGTGTTCTATTATTATCCCCATTTCACAGATAAGACACATTAAGTGACCCGTGGCATTGCCAGGCCTCAACCCGAAGTGTGCTTCTGGCTAATGTCTGTGTTCTCAACCACTGAGGCTCTAAGCAAGGTTTCCACTGTATTACTGGGTGATCTTTTTCTCACCTTCTAGCTCCAGACTGAATTCCTCTACTTAGGTGCAAATATAAACAGGGGCTGCAGCAGTCGGCTGTCAGCCGGGGGACATCTTGTGGCATGGGTGGAGCTGTGCCACTGTGCGGTGTTTTGAGCGTTGCTTTCATTGAGGCCCATGTATCTTATGTTTTCCTCCTATTCTTTGCCAGAGAGAATGGCTCGCCCAAGAGTTCACTTTCCTTTATTCCTCTGTTCTCACGTTTTGTGCACCCAGCTCTTGTCTGCTGGGACTAGCAGTGGTTCCAGTGCCTTCCAAGGACCCTCCAGCTATCGAGTTCCTCATGTCTCTGGCCGTCAGGGTGTAGGTATATGTATCTGTGAGTCTCAATTCAGAACTCGGCTCTAAGTGACTTGCCAGATCATTCCAAATGCAAAGACCTACTTAAGATCCTTTCAAAAAAAATCACTAGATTTGCCGGCTCTAGCTTCAGGAAGGGGAGCTCAGCAAGAGAGTTCTACCTTTCTAATTTGTCTTCATTCAAAGCCAATTCTGAAGGTCATAAAGAAAGGATTTCCCAAAGATCGTCATAGCTTTTGTTGATTGCATTATCATCTGAGTAGTACCTTGTAGAAAGCATAGGAAGGAGTTGCGGTAATTTCTGGATACCTTTTGGTGTTTTGTAGCCATTAAAAGATAAGTTTTAATGACCTTTTTAAAGTTAGGGACCCTTTGAGCATCTATTGAAAATTTAGAGCAGGGGTTACAAAAGCCATTTTTTTTTTTCATTTTAAGTGAAAAATAATCAGTGAGGAAAAACAGTGCAAGGGCAATGATAAACTAGGACTGACATTTGACATCTATTGGGGATGCCACAAAAGTAGACTTTGGTTTATCAGGGTCCTACACCCCATCTAAAAGAGGTAGCCCTCTTTCTAGAATGTGGGTTCCAGGTGAATAGATGCTGTGAGTTTTTTTCAAGAGAAACCCTAAATTTATATTTTTATGTACAGGTTCCCAATTTTTTAATGTCAGGCAATAATTCAAATATTCATAATACTATGTGGACCCAACAAAACAAAGCCATGCTACCAGCTTGCCTGCCTCTCCTACTATAGATCTTCCTCCCAGAAAAATGCCTGCTTGCACATATAAATATAATTTGACATCATATTTTAGGGTGTTGTGGACCAGGGACCTACAGGAACTTCTGTAGTCAAGTTTCAACTCTTAGGAAACCTTCATCTTGGGTGCAGTTTCCTTGGGACACCTTCTGACCTTCCCTGAAGAAGATCTACAAACAGGTACCGCCATTCTTACCTCTCCTGTACTTCCATCTTCCCACCCAGTGGCCAGACATTACTCCCAGCATCTTCCCTTAAATCCCAGCCAGGATTTTCATCTCAAAATCACCCCCTGGTGCTTGCAAACCTGTTTGAAAATGCTAGGGTGTGGACCCCAGTCTCTTCCCTCTGGTTGGCCCGTGAGGCTGGTGACATTTAGATGTCAGCTATACAGACCTCAGCCTGCTCACAGTATTTACTTGTCTGCATGGACTTTGGGTAGAGTCAGCTGGAAATGACCAAAGACACACATATGCTACCCCTCCTCCTTTACAGAGAAGACTCAAGAAGGCCCTCCATGCCATTCAGTGCTCTGAGCTGCTGCCGTGGGCACCTTGAATGCTACTTCTCTCTGAGTGGCAGTACAGGGCAGGAGAAGCCAAACCAGGGCCTGGCTGGACCTGTGTTCGATCTTGGCTTTGCCTCTTACTTGCCGGACACCTGGACCTGATCCTACCTCTACATCCCTGCCACCTTACTGTGGATGGGCTGAGCACCTTGCTACTTCACAGACATTGTCTTATTTAATCCCCAGGACAAAGCTATGAGACAGGAACTCATTTTAGCCGCATTTGCCGGACAAGGAAAGAAAGGCTTAGAGAGTTTAATAACATGCCCAAGTACACAATCTTACACGATATATTCAAGCCAGAGCTTCATTCTTTCATGTTTGGCTAATACCTGTGAGTTTAGCCAACTAACCAATGGCTGCTTTTCTCCTCTTGATATATGTGGGTCACGACGATGCCCGTGCCGGGTCACTGAGTGGCTCAGAATGAGCTTACATGCAGTGCCCGGACTAAGGAGAGTCTCATCTCAAGAATGGTGTTATTATAACGATTTCCCTCATGTCAGCACGCCCCAGTCCTGACGCACAGTCTCTCCGTGGATTTCAAGTGCATGCATGGCTCCAGGAATTTCACTTTCCCTCCGGCCCCTCCTGCCTGGCGTTCTCAGTGTCTGACTGGTGCTGACTCTTGCAGGTTCAGCCAAGCTTCGAGCCTCTTCAACCTCACTGACGGTGTCACCGTTCTGGTTGGGTGGCCGTGTTTTCCTAAGTTCTGACCCGCGGGACTTTCTGCACTTTTCAATAGTTCCCTCGGGTCTGTGGCAGCAAGGGGCATGTCCCAGGCAGGGGTCAGCCACTCTGGGTGCCCGTCAGCCCTCACAGGGGCAGTGCCATGGAAGCCCATGAGCTATCATACAGGGATATGTGCAAGAAAGGAAAACAAACAACCTCCAAACAGAAGGAACACATTCGGTGGGGGCCAAGGCCACCGTGAGGTGCAAGATGCTCTACACAGCACAAGGCATGTCATCAGCACAGCAGCTGGCGATAATCTCTGCACTAACCAGTTGCATGACCTTCCCCAAATCACTTTCCCTTTCTTGGTCTCAGTTGCTTCATCTATAAAATGGGTGGAGCAGAGTTAGGTTACTAATTTTCCAAATAATAGCCTCCAATCTGCCCCCCCACTCTTTGGGATTCACAGTTCACTATGGCTTATTTAAGGCTCTGGCAAGTTCTGCGCAGCAAGGGAACTGCTGACCTGATCTAACCTCCCTTGACCGCACAGCCTTTTAAGTTACATCAGTGAACATCCTTTGAACCAGTGTTCTGTGGAACTTGCCTTGGCTAATTTTCAAGCTTCTTCTGGTACTAAAGATCTCCAGTTCCACAGCCCCTCTGAGACTGTGCAAGGGGGTAGGAGGCCTGGTTGGCTGTGTGACCTCCGGAATTTCTCAGCCATCACAAGAGGACTCCAATGCCTGCTCTCGTGGCCAATTGGGGTAACTTTCTGGTTTCCCAACAGTTCTCTCTCCTTTCTAATTTTCCACGGAGAATCACCCCTTCCTGTTTTCATTCCGTGTGGTTTGGGTGGGTCAGACAGCACCACGTGGCTCCAGGGGGCATACACATGACCAGGGCTGGCCAGTGAGGTAGCACATCCTCCTTGCCATAGTGACTGCTTCATTGTGGACATGTGACCCCAGCTGGGTCAGCCTGAGAGAACCCTGGCACTTTTGCTGGAAAGATCAGGAAAGAAATGGTGCCTCCTTCCTACTTGCGTTGCTAAGCCAAGGGGCAGCTCTTTCTCCACTTGGGGGAGATGCTGCCAGGGAGATGCGGGGGAGGGCAGAATTGAATATGGTGACAAAGGGTTTCTTGACATCACTCGAGGGCCTGGATACGGCCAGTCCTGAAGCCATATATGTTCCAATGAATTCTTTTCCTTTTAACTAGTTCAAGTTTGTTTTCTAATTCTACAACTGAAAGAGCCCCACCCCACCAATTTTACAAGGGGCATGATGAGAATACAATGTTAAAGAAAAGGCAGGGGCTTTAAAACATGGCAAAGCAATGTATGGGAAGTGCTTGGGAGGTGGAATGGGATGGCTACCCCATGGCATCGTGTGGGCACAAGCCTAGGTGCCAGGGGAGAAGGGACTGATCACGTAGATCTCAGCAGGAGTGGGTGATGCTTAACCTGATGGAATCATGCCCATTCTGGTGGTGGAGTTGGGGGGCTGCAATGCCAAACCCACGCACGGGGGTCAGCCCTGACAGGACGTGCTCTAACACAACCTTGCTACTCCAGGTGCAGTCTGGGCATCTCCTGGGCATTTGTTAAGATGCAAAATCTCAGCCTCCACTTCAGACCTACTGAGCACACATTTTAACCAGACCACAGGTGGTCCATAGGTGTTCAAGTTTGAGAAGCCCCAGTCCAGGGTTCTTTATGGTGACTGTGTTCTCATGCAAGGGGGGCTGCCATAGATTCCTTCCTCCTATGTGTACGTGCTTCCCCACCCATCAAGAGATGGGCAATTTCCCTTCTCGTTTTCTGTGGGCTGTCATCCCATGATTTGGATAGACCAACAGAAGGTGATGGAAATGGTGCTGCCCGTGCCGGGCCTGGCAGCTTCTGCTTCCTGTCTCAGAAGCCAGCTGTCATATACAAAGTCAGCCGACCTACCCTGCAACCTCTATGCTGTAATGAAACCCAAGCTAACTGCATGGAGACCAGAGGGAAAAGTGACGCCACCAGAGGGAAGAGCCAACGCAAAAATCAAAAAGCAAAGAAGATCTGGGAGGTGAATGCAGAGGGACAGGGAAGGCTGGGGGAGGGAGGATGAGGTCAGAGATGAAGTCACAAAAGTCAGCAGGGGCCAGAGCTGCAGTCCAGCTAGGCAGCCACTAGCCACCCATGGCTATGTAACCTAAGAGTCAATTAAAATGGAAAAATGCAGTTCCTCAGTCCCTTTAGCCTCATTTCGGGTGTTCAACGGCCTCATGTGGCTAGTGGCTACTGTACTGGACAGCGAAGATACAGAACATTCTCATCATTGTAGGAAGTTCTATTGGCCAGAGCTGGCTACAGGACAAATCAGAAGTGAACCAGGACCAGAGTTCAAGGTCAGACTGTGCTCTTGGGCTTGGTGCTCCATTAAATCCTTTGAGATTCCAGTTTTCTCCAGGGTTACATGAGCCTCTTCCAGCTCAATAGTGGTTCTAAATTATCCACAGCAAGATGCCAAGTCCACAAACAGTTGAATTCGGGTCTCACCCGGAGAGCACAATCAAGGCCTCGTCCATGGTAACTGGCAGCAAAGAGGTCTGTTTATCTGACTTCTTTGCAACCTCATTTAAACTGCCAATTTGGGGCTCCCTGATGTGAAAAAAGAACAGAGCGTGGCTACTATTTCAGGGCAACATGCAGAAGGGAAATTGCCACAATTAGCCAAAGCTGATTTCGATTAGCATATTTTCTTCTTCGGTGCATAACATCTGTTAGTGTGGAAACATCACCCTACCTTGTCCTGTCAGAGCGAGAAGCCCAGCCAGTGAACTAGGCAGGCCCACAGGGAGTCCCACGTCAGCCAGGACAAAGTCCGGGAGGGGCAGTTTTTCTTAGGGAGAGGATAAGAGAGGAAAATGCTTCCTCACCGAAGTTGAGAGGCAGCAGAGGGAGACATAAGTTCTCCCTGGGGTTGTCCAGAATGCTCTGTCATTTAGTGTTTGTGACATCTCCGCAAGTATCCTAACCTCGGGGGCAGTTACCTAACCGTCCTCATCTGAGAAATGGGAACGATGACACCTACCTGAGGGACTGAGGGGAGGAGTACGTGAAATATCTCTGGGAACACACAGCATGCAGGAGGTGCTCAGTAAATTGGGGGCTGAGTCACGCTCCGAACGGGAAAGAGCCAGGTGAGGAAGAGAGATGGCACAAGGCTGTCGGATCAGCACTCGGGCCTGACTCCTCCATTCCTTCGTTCAACACCTGTTAACTCTGCAAACTGGCCCCATGGCCTTGGAAAACTCCCTTAACCAGCCTGGGTTCCCGTTTCCTACCTGGGGTGCGGCACATTGGCACAATTGATCTCTATGTTTCCTTCCAGCTCTCCCCACCTAACCTAAAGTTCGTAGCCTCCCTAGAAGGCCTGACCCATCTGGGTTCAAGCATGAAGGGTGCGCAAGGTATTGAGACCCAGAAACCTGCAATCTTGGATTTGGAAACAACCTTTAAAGATGTTTTGGTCCAGCTCTCACCTGATCACAAGAGCCCAGTCCCCAGCTGTGCCGACGGAAGGCCCCTGGCTGGCCAGTGACTCTCACTGCCTTGCAAAGCTACCCATTCTATGTTCAGAGCACTGTAATGCTGGGGACAGTTGATGTGAATGCACATTTCAAGTTAATGTCTCTCTCTGAATGTGGCACCCAGCATAGAACATGGTCCTCAGTTTCTATATCTGTAAAATGAGCTCTAGAATGCCTGCCTCACAGAGGTTGGAATTCAGAGCAATATTGCAGGTGGCCATACATGGGAGGTGTGTGACATTTGCTCCCTCCTAGCCAAACACAGGTCCAGGACCACAGGCCCCTCCAGCACTGGCCCCTGTACTGCTTTTTCTGTTTTTCAGTGGGGCCTAAGATGGGGCTAGGGTATTCTCAGCATGTTTGGTGAACTGTTGGTGTTGTCGTGGGCTCACAGGTGCGAAGTAGAGGTCATCGACTTTAGCCCATCACATGTAAGACAAAGGAAGGACAAAGCCTGAGGGTAAAGGATTTCTCTGACTCCCACCTCCCTTTCTGCCTTGCACAGTCAGGTCAAGCCAGGAGCCCTCTCTAACTTGTGAGGTCCCTGTAGAAACCACTCCTGCGGGCGAGGTGGGTGCTACTGTGTAGACCTGTTGGCACTCGCAGATGGCTAATGGCCCATCTGGACACATGAAGCCGATGGACAGACAGACTGTGGGAAAACATGAAGAGGCCACAGAGAGGAAGGCCGGCTCCACCTCCTTGTGCCCTGAGCTGGTCCCCCTGTTTGTTGTAGAAGGTCCCTGGGCCTCAACCACCCTGAACCTATTGCTGATGGCCCAGCTGAGAGGAGCCAGCATCTTCTCAGCGAGACAGCTTTGGTCTCTGCCCCCATCTCCACCACCTCTTCAATTTTGCCTACTTTCCTGTTGTTCTAATCCATCTACCCATTTCCCGTCACCATCCCACAGCTCTCTTACTGTCCCAAAAGGGAAGAAAGAGATTTAGGACACCAGAGGGTCATGGGAAACTGGATTTTGAAACAGGCAGAGTGTGTCTATAGCCATACCACGCCTGAGTGTGCCTTATCTTGGCTGATCTTGGAAGCTTAGCAGGGTCAGGCCTGGTCAGTACTTGCATGGGAGACTCCCTGGGAATATTGGGTACAGCGGGCTATAAAAAAATTTAAAAAATTAAAACAGCCAGAGCGAGAGGGCAGTCTACAGAAAAGAAGGGCCAGCACACATATTTTGGAGGGGAGGGGGCTTCAGCATCCCTCACAGCACTGCGAAGCTAACTCTGCTCACACTGCTGTGAAATGTGTTTTTCGGCCAGTGGCTGTCTCTGACCTCGCTTAGGGCTGGGAGTGATGCTCCAGTGAATTTGCCATCTGAGAGTCTGGCCTCTCTGCCCTGGAGTGTCTGTCAAGAACACAGGTGACCTTTGTTCAGGGAGCTGGCGCAGGTGGCAAATCGAGCCTTAGAGGTGATGAGAGTACCGCCTGCTGCAGATGGTTACCCGGCAGGAAGAGGCTTGAAGGAAGGGGTGCTTGCATCAGGTGAGTCGGCTTTCCTAGAAAGAGTTTTGGGCTTGTCCTGGCACACCCCTGATCATCAGTTTGGCCCATCCAATCCTATGTGAGCTTGAGCCCCCAAAGTGCTCAGCCAGCCAGCTGTTGGTGCTTGGGGAGTTCTGAGTACTCACCATGGGCACCTGATAAGCCAGTGTGAGCAGGCGGCTGGTCTCAGTTGTCTGGATCTGTAACTGCAGGCCAGCCTTAGGAGGTTAAGCTTATTTCCTGGGCCAAGGAGCAAATCAGTCCCAAGATCCTGTATGGACCACACTGTGATGTCACACTACTGGGGTGGCCTCACAGGAAGGGCTGCTACTGGGGACAGGGCAGATCAGGAGCGACTGCCCCTCCAGAAGATAGGGACACATCTGGGTGCCGTTCTCAGCTGGCCCTGCTGGGGCAGCAATGCGGGGTGTCTACTATGCAGAGAGCATCAGCCTGGGAGATAGTTTATAAAACCACCCGCTGCCACTTGCTGCTACTCTTCCTACGCCCACTGGCCTGGATCAACTCGATTAAACCAAGCCCACCTTGTATACAGTTTTCCCACACAAAGTGACTTATGAGGGTACCCCCAACTCTGCACATTTTCTATGATTGATTTAAAATTCCAGGGAAGCTTTTCCCTCTACTGGTACACGCCTGACTTTCCCTACTGCTCACCTGGTGTGACCTCAAGGCAAGCAAAATAATTTAAATATTGACTCAGAAAAACAAACAGAACCATACATCTGCTGTCCCTTTCCTCCTCCCCCCCAGTTAAATCCAACACAGATGTCTTAGGTTATCTTCCATAGTATACATGCTGGGCTGCTTTCCATTGTTGGTAATTGATAATTAGGTATAATTTGTGTTTAATAAGCCCATCAAGAAAACAAAAACTCACAAGAGAGGGCAAAGTATAAAACATTTCTGGAGGTTCTATCCCTCTTTTTCCTCTGGTGTTTGGGATTGAGGGTGGGAAACATTCGAACCAAAGAACAAAGGGCTCTGCTTTGGAAACTGTTGGGCTGCCCCACATTTTACAGTCTAAAACGGTGGGTCTCAAACTTCAGGGTGCATTAGAATCACCTGGAGGACTTGTTAAAGATACAGATTCCTGGGCCCCACCCACGGAGCTCCTGACTCAGTAGGGCTGGGGTAAGGCCCAAGAATCCATGCTTCCAGCCAGTTCCCAGGTGATGTCAATGCTGCTGGTTAGGGGACCAAACTTCAAGAACATGTAAGGATGCTGGTGTCCTGAGCTTGATCCTAAAATGGTACTGCCAACTGACGGCAGCATTCAGGGAGTGCCGGAGAACAAACAGGAGCTGTAGCTTTGGGGCCAAAGCTGGCTGAGCTCTCTGGGTTCAACCTACATGCTTTATTGAGGATCTGTTCTGAGCCAGGCGTTGGGGAGGCACCGCTGACCCTGTCGGTGCCCTGCCCGCAGCCTCTTGGCCTTATAACTTCATTGTGCAAAGTAGCCTATCAGATGCCTGCGCCTGCGTCTCTGTGCCTGGGGGCTTTCTCCAGCTGTTGGAAGCTACCCTGCCTCCAAGCAGGGCAGCTGCAAGTGCCAGGAATTAAAGCTTCCCAGGAATGTCCTCAATCAATGACTATTAGCAGTTGGTGGATAAATACCCCAACTATCTCCCTGCTCAGGTGGGATAACTTGGAGCTGTGCTCTGCACCATCTCCCAGAGGTCTCCACGGGACCTGGCCTTAGGTGCCCACAGTGGTAACTGGCTGATAACACACCGTATATTATTGCTCCCTCATCTGCCTCACCTCCCACTGCCTATGTTTTTGGGATCAACTCCCAAATAAACTACTTCCACTCAAATCCTTGTCTCAAAATCTGCTTCTGGGGGAACCTAAACCAAGACACCATGAATAAGGAATGGTTTTTGTCCTTGATAAGTTCACGTATAAAGGTGCGGGAAGACATAAACTGGCTTGGTTCAGTTGGGAATTTCTGGGAATCACTGGTGAGTGTCAGGTCTCAGGGCAGAGGGAGGCGTTCTGCTGGTTGCCCTCTGCAGTACCATTAAGGACGCCTTGAGGAAGCACGTGAGCTGATACACTCAGCGGGAGGGCTGGTGACCCGGCCCAAAGGCCTTTGCTTCCACACGGGGAGGCCTGACCCCCAGAAGACTGATTTGCTACACAAATTCCTCTTGCTTTCCACCTCCCCAAACAATCCTGAAATAAGAATATGGAGGTAGAGCTTGTGTCATATAAAATATGGTTCTTGCTCACACTTTTGGAGAGTGTCAGATGCCTGGAGAGAGCTTGCTGAGGGTCTCTGCTAGCCTGTTAGGACCAATGTGCTTTCCTAGGTGCTCGGCCCAACGCCATAGGATGCCTATCTCATGCCTGCAGTGTGGCAGGATTAATCCAACTCTTCCATTGCCTTCGCTGTGCAGCTTAGTTCCCACCCCAATCCTCCCACATTCCCCCCACCATCATCATCAGCCCTCCTGGGGTGCCTCCAAAGACACATGCAACCCCAGTGAAAACACTGCGTGTGGCGAAAAAATATTCTTCAAGTCAGAGTTCCCAGCCCTCCAATCAGGCACTGCATGTACAGCAATTCTGGAATTGCCACTCAACGGACCCAATTGCTGCTTGCCCGGTCACCTTCACAGATCATTCTTAGGGGACAAGGCACCCAGGTTTTCTTTTTCCACATTCCAACTTGCGAAGAATGCAGCCTACGGTACCAGAGCATTGTTTCAATAACATTATTAACCGTCGCAGCATTACCCAGGGCTCAAAAAATCACTGGCTGCAAACAGCCATTAGCTCCGCCTCTAGACGACAGGATCACGTCTGTGAAAGGGACCCAATTCAGAGACCTCAGGATGGAGCTAAGAGATGAAAAGGGAAGCTTGGTTGTGCTTTGGGAGACCCGTAGTCTCAATGTCACCTCCTATTTTACAGTCTCAAGGCCACAAAAATGCCTTTGACCTCATAGCTTCATTTTTCTGATTAATTAAATATTATATATATCTGAGTGTATAAATCTAAAATGTGGGGGGAAATATATGCACTAAGATGTTAATGTCAGTGTTGTTTAGAATTGTGGGAAATCGGAAGTAATTTAAATGTCTAATAGAGGAATGATTAAATAAATTGCAGAGAATTCTTTTGTTGGAATATTAGGAGTCATTAATATAATGGTTATGAAAACTATGGGGTAACATAGAAGCATGTTAATGTTAAGCATAAATTTAAAGGGCCGAGAATACAAAGCATTACAACTATGAAAACATTTGCCTGTGGAAAAATGCTCAGCGTCATTAGTGGGCAGGGAAATGCAAATTAAAAGCTGTAAGTGATCACCAAAATGGCCGACATTAAAAAGAACAGCAAATATTCTTCAAGCTGGAGCAAAGATGTGGAGCAACTGGAACTCTCATGTAATGTAAAAACTCTCATGTAGTGTAATCAAACCCGAACCAGAAACAACCCCAAATGTCCATGGACAGGTGAATAGATAAATTCTTGAATATTCTTATAATGGAATATTAATCAGCAATAAAAAGGAACAAACTATTGATACATACATGGTAATATGATAAACCTCAAAAACCTTATGTTGGCCAGGCGTGGTGGCT
>CAUYSK010086601.1:0-35671 GCA_963575035.1 Avahi laniger | reverse complement strand
TCTTCTACATGTGGCTATCCAGTTTTCCCAGCACCATTTATTGAATAATGATTCTTTTCCCCAGTGTATGTTTTTGTCTGCTTTGTCAAAGATTAGATGGCTATATGAGGATGGTTTTATATCTGGGTTCTCAGTTCTGTTCCACTGATCAATGGCTCTATTCTTGTGCCAGTACCAAGCTGTTTTGATTACTACAGCCTTATAATAAAGTTTGAAGTCTGATAAATTGATACCTCCCATTTTGAAAGCATTTCCACTTAGAACTGGAACCAGACAAGGTTGCCCACTATCTCCACTTAACAACACTATCTCTACATAGTGCTGGAAGTCCTGGCCACAGCAATCAGGCAAGAGAGTCGAATTAAAGGCATATAAATGGAAACAGAAGAGATCAAACTCTCACTATTTGCTGATGATATGATACTATATCTAGAAGATAATTATCTTTCTTTGGGCACAGTTCTTAACTATATAGGTGTTGCATCCATGCTGAGTAGATTCTTCTAGCATTATTTGTTTTTGTATTTTTAGGGGGCATAAAGGGACAGTCAAATTTCAGAGTTTCCCTCTATTCCCATTTAGAATATTGCTAGCCATCAAAATACCATAAAATAAAAGGCTGGTGACCTGGATTAAAAAGGTCCTAAAGATACTTCAAATTACCTGGGGTTATTTACTTTTTTTTTTTCATCTCTAGTCACAGAGAAAATTTCAGGATGATGTCATCTTCAAAAAGAAAAACCTAATGCACTACACCAACATTTCTATTCAGTCATTTATTCATTCAACAGTGTTCATTCAACATATGCCATTCTTCAACTCTGGGCGTAAAGTGATGAAGAAAATACATGTGGTAACAGGGTTCGTGTTCTTAGGAGCTTACAGTTCAGTGGTAAAGACAGGCATAAATAAGCAAATGAATATATTATTACAAATGATAAAAAGTACTATGAAGAGAGAGAACAGGATTGTTCTACTTCAGATTGTAATTACAATAAGGAATCAGAGAAAGTCAATCTAAGGAAGTGACATTGAGTAGAAACACGAAGCACAAGAAAGAGCCAGCAAGATAACAAGGTGGGGCAGAGGTAAGAAGGAAGAGCTTATGTCTCAATTTTTAGTTGAGAAAATGTGATCTTTGTAATGAATTTGATCACTTACTTTTCAATTTAATAAATCATAAAGTTTGAAGGCATTGAATTTTGGCATTGGTTTTACATACTATGAAACAGATTATTTTGGTAAATAAATTACTTGAAATAAAATATTGTATGACTTATATGATCTTTTAATTCTCTAGGGTATTGTTATGATGATGATTATAAAAATAATGATGAGGGTGAATTTTAGCACTAATATCACCATACTGTTGAATGGCTTTCTATAATTCATTAAGTACTGTCCCGTAAATTAATTTATTAAAGCTTCTCATAAAATTTCATAATAATGATGCGCTAAAGTGAAAAAAGTCTTAGATTTGAAGTCAGAAAACCCACAATATAGATTACTACTACTTGTTGGCTGTATAATCTTTGGCATACCACTTAATCTCTGAGAATCAGTGTCTCATCTAATGAAAAATGATGATAATAACACTTAAATTGCCTATGTAGTACTGTCAGTATGGAGATAAATGAAATCATATTTCAAAAGGTTCTCAGTAAATCACAAAGCATAACACAAGTTTAAGATATTTGAATTTTTATTATTGTTAATTTCTTTTTAAAACAGACAGGAAATCATTTTCTCATTTTTCCAATGAGTAAACTAAAGCACAGAAAAGTTAAATAATTTTTACAAACACTGCTAGAAATGTGAGTCAGATCTCATTGTCCAGTACTAAGTCTCCCTCTGCCATTCCCTTTCTTTTATGTTGTCATTCATTCAACAAACATTAGAATATTTGGATGGCCATATAATTCATCAGCCAAAGTGGACGCTTTTGCAAGTGAGCACTATCAATAAGTACGCTGGGGGAAAAAAAAGGTGAATGCCAGGACTCTCCCGATAACCCAAAACATAGGGGTACCCTAAGTATTATGCACTGTAAATCAAGTAATAAACAAGAAACAGCCTTTTCTCTCAGAGTCTAATGGAAAAATCAGGCAAAAATGGGCAAAGAAAGTAATGTAGTGTTGTAAAAGCTAAAATAGGTATGTGTAGATTGTTATGGAATTTGAAGAGGGGCACTTACGCTAGTCTTGAGGGTTTAAAAAACACTTAAAAGAGGAGGCAATCTGTGCCCAAAACTTAGGGGCTGAAGTGTCCTAAGAGAAAATAGTAAAAAGCATCTGAAGCAATAGAAAGAGTCTATTAAAAGGCTGTCATATTCAGGGAATTGTAAGTATTTTGGTATGGGTAGAGCATAGGCTCATATGGTTAAGTAGAAGGAAAGGAGGTAGGAGAGGTGAGAAGAGATTGATCTTGGGGCCTTGATGCCTTTGCTAAAGAGATTGCACTTAAACCTGAGGGCTATTGGAGGATTTTTAAACAGGGAAGCAACATGATCAAAATCTGTATTAAAATGTTACCATTTCCATCATCACAGCAAAAAAGGTCCTAAATCTAGTGGGCCTGTCTGCTATAATACATCAATGATTTTAATGATTTTTACTATCAAACTTTTAATGAATCACAGCCATGCAAGAATGTGAAAAAAATCAGCAAGACCAAAACAAACGATAAACAAACAAACAAAATCCTATCAACTAAAATCAGAAAAATATACTATAGGAAAATGAAAGCCAGGACCCTGAGGAAAAATAATTTTTTCAGGCCTGAGATCAGAAAACATAAGAATCTAAAATTAAGAGGGGCAATCAAAAGGGACCAAACTGATCCCAAATCAAAAGAATCTTTTGGCTTCAATCAGAAACAAAGTCTAATCCTCTGCAGAAAAAAACATCCCATGTTGACACTCAAAATTCTCATTATTTAAGTTCAGCAAAAATATGAGGTCTGTTAAGGAGATATAATAAAGCAAGCTACTATGAGTGAGAAAGTACAGAAACCAAAATAAACTTACAAGGTCTTCAGATCTTAAAATTATCAGACACATAACTTAAAATAACCATTTGAGATGTTTAAGTATTAATAATATAGAAAACACAAGAAGATATTAACAAATGTCAACAAATCTGCTATCCACGAGGGAAATTGTAAATAACTTCTTTTACTCATTGATAGATGGGTTAGGTAAAAATTTAGTAAAGGTAGAGAAGATTTAAAAAAAAAATTATCAAACTTGATCTAATGAATATAGTTATTATAGAAATCGGCATCTATTAATTAGAGAACTCAAATTTTTCTCAGACAAACAAAGAATATTGACAAAATATTGATCACATTTTACATCGAAATAAATTTCAAAAAATTGTTATCATATAATGTTTTTTGAACATGATTTTATTAAATTAGAAATCAATAACAGAAAGAAAAAATCATTCTTTTGAAAATTAAAAAGTACATTTGTAAGTAACTCTTGGCTCAAACAAATCATAAATCTATTTAAATAGTTGAATTTGAATGTTAATTAAAAACATTGCATATGAAATGTTACATAATGCCAATGTACCTAAAATATTTTGAGAGATATGAATTGTATTTAATAGTAATATAAAAGAAAATGGTTTAATTCAATGAGTTATACCCATCTTAAGTACTAACCAAAAAAACCCAGATTAAACCCAAAAATGTAGAAGAAAGATGATAATAATAATAGCAAAATAATAAAATTAAAACAAAAATAATAGCAAGAAAAAAAAAAGAAAAAGAGCGGGAAAAAAGGAATGGAAAATAACTTACACCAGGGATACAAAGTTGGTTTAACTCTCACAACTCAATTGATGCAATTAATCACATAAATAAAATAGAGGAGAAAAATTATATGATCCTCTGAATAGACAGGGGGGGGGGAAAAGATACTATTCATTATCAACAACAACAACAATAATGACAGTACCTGACGAAAAATTTTGCAAAAGTTTTTCAAAATTAATTCTTTTTAATGTAAATATTTAAGGAAAAAAACTATAAAACTTTACTGAAAGACATTAAAGGTCTAAATAAATGGAAAATAATCCATATTTATAAATAGGGAGATTCAATATCATAAGAAATCAATCTTCCTAAATTAGAGGTTCAAAGAAATTCCAATAATAATCCCAACAGGAACTTTCCAAGTTCACCTAAAATCCACATTAAATGTCATTTGCAGCAACGTGGATGGAACTGAAGGCCATTATCCCAAGTGAAGTGTCTCAGGAATGGAAAACCAAACACCATATGTTCTCATTAATAAGTGGGAGATAATAGATGGGTACGCATAGGCACAAAATGATATAAAGGACATGAGAAACCAAGAAGGGGGAAGAGCAGCAAGGTGGGTGTGAGATAAAAATGTACCTATTGGATACAATGAACACTATTCTGGTGATGGGCACACCAAAAGCCCTGACTTAAGAATGCTTAACACCCTTAATTAATATCTTCAAATAAAAAAATATGAAATGTGAAAAAAATGCTTTCAGTTCTCCAAAAAAGTAATAAAATAAAAAGTAAAACCTAAACACAGCCAAGAATCTCCTGAAGAAAAATAATGTAGAATAATTTGATCTACTAGACATCACAATTTATTATAAAAATTTTTAAATAAGATATATGAATTTGGCACAGGGATAAACAAAGAGACCAATGAAACAGAACAGAGAACATAGGAACAGACTTATATAATATAAAAATATGATATAGGACAGAGTGAGCACTGCAGATATATAGGGAAAGGAGAAAGGATTGCTATTTAATAGATAGTGCTATGACAATTATTTTTATGGAAAAAAGAATACAAAAGAATCAACACCAGACTGATTAAATAGTTAAATATAAAAAAGAAAAATTATGATTTTCTCTCTTTGTAATCTTTGTAATCTTCTCTCTTTGTAATCTATCAGAAAGATATTACTTAAACAAGACAGAGAAAATGTCAACTATAAAGAAAGAATCAATACTTTTGACTATATTAAAATCAATAGCTCAATCTACAAGGTGGGAAAAGATATCTGCAACATTTATAATCAATAGTGAACAAGTATTTAGAAGATATAAAGAACTCTTAGAAATCAATAAGAAAAAGAGACTGAAATCTAGATATAGGAAAATACATTAAACCATCGTTTTGCAGAAACAGAAATATTAATGCTGAATAATATGTTAAAAAATTCTCAATAATATTCTTCATCCAGAAAATGCAAAATAAGAGCTCCATGACATTTTTGCACCTGATAAATCAGCAAAAATTAATATGTCTGATAAAATTTTGTATTGATGATATGAACACCGCAAACTCCTAAACAGTTCTGATAAGCATATGAATTGGCACAACTCTGGAAAACAGTTTGACAGTATCTTGTAAGGTTGAAGAGGTGAAGACCATATGATCCAGTAGTTCCAGTCCTAGGGAAACTCTTGTGTACAGATACCAAGGAATATGTACAAAAATAACTGTTGCTGCATTGTTTCTAATAGCAAAAATTAGATGCAATTCAAATATCCATTAAGAGGATAATGTATGAATGAATAAATAATATTTCATGCAAAGAAATATTATATATCAGTCAACAATCTACTACTACACAGAACAATGTGAACGACTTTAAAAAATATTACTGAATGAAAAAAGCAATTTTCGGAAGAAGAAGGCACAGAAATAGAATTTGGGACTAGCACACAAGTACCCTCAAAGTGTTTGGAGGAGGGGGCCCATGGTGTTTGTTTTATTATTATAGTTTAATATTTGCACATATTTTATATATTTTAGTTACAAAATACCACATACTAAAAAAGTATGAAAGTTTCTTTATAGAAAAAGTCACCATAGAAAAATCACTCTGGCTGTGTGAAAAGAATGAATTGGAGTAGAAGAAGACTGGAGGCACGAGATTAATTAGGAGCTTATTATGCTTAAAAAGATGGTGTTTTCAGCTAAGCAGTGGCTGAGTTTGGAGAACGGATGGATGGATTTCCCGAATGAGTGGGATCATCGTATTGTAGATTCATGTTTTGGCCTGAAAAGTAAATGAGCCTCCCACATATGCTTCATTTGTTCATTTATTCATTAAATCAGATATTTATGGGGAGTTAAAATTAATGTAGACACATACAGAAACTTGCTAAGAGGTCACCAATATAACAATAAGTATTCAGGGAGAAATAAATATGTAAGCAATTTGGAAGAAAAATAAAAGCAGGGACTACCACTGGCTGATTCACTAATTGGTTGGTCAGTTCCTACTAAATGGACATTGGTAATTAGCTGGACAAAGTGAAGGCCAGTCCAAGTGGGCATCTGGGAATCTTAAACTGACCAGTATCAGTAGTAAGTGTGTCCTAGGAACAGTGTGAAGGTAAGAGTGTGTGCAGGTGGGATGCTTGGGGGAGGAAAGGGGAGGGGTTTATTTGCTCAGAACACTGTCAAGCTGAAAATTATCCCCACATAGTGCTGGAAAAAAATTCCATCTACCCATGAGGAAGCATAGGTAACCTATAAATAGGAAGTTGTTTGTTGAAGTTGTGCATTAACAGAATTTATTTTTTCAAAACTTATGTAGACAAGTGAATCTCAAACTTTAATGTGCCTACAGATCACCTGGGGATATTGCAAAAATGTAGTTTCTGATTTCGAGTCTCTGGGATGGGTCCTAGGACTCAGCAGTTTTTCTCACTCATTCTCATTTTTTATTTGTATAAATGTAAGGAGTACAAGTGCAATTTTGTTACATGGCTATATTGCATAGTAATGACATCTGGGCTTTTAGTATATTCATCATCTGAATAATGTACATTGTATCTATTTAGTAATTTCTTATCACCCACCCCATCTCACGAAATTATGTCTTTTGCAGCAAGATGGATGGACCTGGAGACCATTATCTTAAGTAAAACAACTCAGAAACAGAGTCAAATACCTCATGTTCTCACTTATAAGTGGGAGCTAACTAATGTGTTTATGTGGACATAGAGTGTGGAATGATGGACACAGTAGAACAACTTTTTTGAAGCTGTTATTAGACTCTTTAGGGCCAATAAGTAAGTGAAAAGGTATGGATCCCTTTTCCTACATTCCACATCGAAGGACATTATTTGATATAATCTACCACATAACAATTTGTCCACAGAGAATGGGCTGCTTTGTATTTAGGGATTTGGGTACAAAAGCAACCTTTAGAAAAGCCAGCATGATTAAGGGCAGAGAAGTGTCTTCCTTTGTGTCAGAGAAAAACATTTATATGTTGGAAGTACCTTTATCCTGAATGACTTTTTTCCCCTAACAACTTTGATAGATAAATTGGTATAATTTCCAGTTTGCCACCAGAAATTGTCTTTCTTGACAGGAATGCATGACTGTACAGCATGCTCTGACAGAAGCACAGGTTTACTGATACTGGGTATAACGAGTGGAACCAGGCTGATCAAAAGAGTTCTTGGATGTGAAATCCAAAAGTTGCCAGATTCCTTCGTAAGAATCTGATCCCACATTGGACTGAAAACTTCATACGTCAGTCCTGATTACTAAATAATACCAACTTTTGCACATACTTATTTCAGGAACAAAGTTATCAGCAACATGTGTTAGGTGCTTCAAGGGAGCAGAGGGGAGACCATTACCAGAGGCAAAGGTGACTATTTTGCTTGCAATTGAAGGATAAACACATTCTATGTGAGCTGGAACTGGTATTCCAGGCAGAGAAAATGGCATAAGGAAAACATTAGACATGATCAAAAAACGAGGAAAGATTTACTATGGCTGTAGCATAGAATTAATTGAAGAATCAGAATGGTAGATCAAGATCTAAACTTGGTTAATTCACACTTAACCGGTACAATGCACACTATCTGGGTGATGGACACACTTATAACTTTGGCTCAAACTGTACAAAAGTAATTCATGTAACCAAAACATTTGTACCCCCGTAATATTCTGAAATTAAAAAAAGCAAAAAATAAAAAAAATCATCAAACTAATTTAAAAAAAAAAGACCTAAATTTGGAAAGATTTGGATGTCATGCATGCTCTAGTTCTGTTTTGCAGGACATGGAGGATATTGGCCACTCTGATACCTTTTCAGAGCTCTTTCAAATCTGTGTTGGTTAGGGTGATATCAGAGGAGCCTGAGAGATAAACCAATCTCTGAATATTCTATCATTGCAGTATCTTTTATGTCCACTTCCTCCTTTCTAATTCTAAAGCCTCTAAGCTAGTTCAGACCCTTACTAACTCTAGCCTCCTAACTTAACTTTGCATTCAGTCTTTCTGCTTTCCAGTTCTTACTATCAATTGTATGCCGAGTATTCTCCCAAAAACAACCCTTTTGATTATGCTGCTCTTCTTCTGGCTTCCTACTGATAATATACCCCAGCTAACTTAGTCCTGCACTTTCCTACCTACATGTATTCACTTATGTTATTCCTTCCACCGTGATGATCAATGTGATCCCCTATTCTTTCACAAGAGGGGACCGGGAGGCTTTCTAGTCTCCCCGACAAAAAACACTTGCTCTCCATATCCATATCTTACTCATTAAAGCTCAGTGAAAGAAAAATTCATTCCATAAAATCTCCCCCGATCTTTCCAGCTATGTATGATGATAATAACCAGTGCTTATATAGCACTTTCTAGCTTGTATAACATTTCATAGCTTATGTTCCCTTAAATCTATGGAAGTATGGTAGAGGTAGAGCAAGAATATTGTTATCACATTTTTACAGATGAGAAAATGATCAGAGAGGTTCAATGACTTAATGTTAATTGTAGATATTCTGACTCCAAATCTTGTATTCTAAACTCTGTACATCTTTCTTCTCCATTTAAATTCTTAAGAAGTATTAATTACAAAATTTTTTGATAGTCATTATATCAATTACTTGTTTTTAATATAATATATACACATTATATTCAATAAACAAATGCAGTGACAATGTACCTAATTCAAATGATCAGACCAATCTGAAGTGGACTATAGCTTCTTCCTAATCACCATAGGGTACATATGGCCTTCCCGCCATAACAGGAACATTTTTTCTCCCCGTGTGCTGCACAATTACCTCAGTATTGCAGCATATATTTCATTGTTTTGTAACTCATTTAGTAACCTGGCACTATTCTCTGCTAGGTCCCAAAGCAGTCTAGTGACTACAGTATATTCATTTCTGTAGGCTTAGTGCCTAGCTAAACACTCATACACAGTAGACACTGAGAGAGTATTTACTGAGATGCTTACTAGAATAGTGAACCATGACAGATGATTTTTGAATAATGTGGGCTATGGACAGACATCCATGTGTTCAGTTCTTCTACTTGGGTCAAAGATAGGGAAAGAGAGGAAGACAATAGGTAGGTTCTAAGAAATTTCCCATTTTTCAAAAAGCCTGGGGAAGTTCAGTATGTGTATATTCCAGTTATTTATACTATGCCTGAGTCTGTGGAGGATCTGAGGCATTAGGAATGCCATTACAATTTTCCTACTACTGCTAATACACTGCTACCACTGTCACTACCTCTACCACTATCTCTACAACTAATTCTAAAATGAGGTGATAACAATATTTTACTTCAAAGAATTATTTCAATAATTAAAATGAGGCATATAAAGCTTTGACATACTGCCTAGAACCTAGTAAACATCTAACAACTGATTGCTAGGATTATTTTTTCTATTATTTTTATTATTATCACTATTAGGACAACTGTCAGAATGACCACTGTGGTTATAATTCCTATTAAGACTTCCAACATACTAAGCACATATTGCTCAGGCACTGTATGAAGTCCATCACATATGTTATTGTTAATCCCCATAACAATCCCACAATGTCTTCATTGTCATTCCCTTTAATAGAAACAGAAATTAAGGAATAGAGATTTGCTCATCAATCTCCTATCCATGACATCCTTCGTCTTATTGGTCATTAGCACTTTCAGTGACCATCACAGGTCAACTAGTGCATGCACTCCCCTCTGACCCATACCATTCCCTCATCTTAAGAATATCGTGATAAAATTCTCCAACTATAGTTACCCTCCTAGAAGTGATCCAACCTTTCATTCAAATCAAAAGCCCTTAAAAATTTGGAGAACAAATCATCTGATGTTAATATCAACCCCCCTGAAGCCAGTGCGTGTTTCTAAGACACCATTTATCATAGATCACTCTTTACCAGGACTACTTTCATTCCTGGCAACTGCACAAGAAACTAGAAACAACAACTGGGCTAGATTACAAAACTGTCTGCTCTAATTTTTCTGTGCAAGCTGTTTCTGCATTACTTATGACTAGTCCCCATCAAGACTGGGATAATTATGTTATTTCCATATTCAGGGTTACTTTATAAGTGTCACCTAGAAATCAAATCAAGTCTGGAGTTTCTTCTGGAATCATCTGCTTGTAACTTCCAGGTACTCTGAGAACACAATCTCATGATCTATGAAATAAACCTTCTAATTAAAAGCTAGGCTTCATTTTTATTGAAAGGAAAGGATAAAAATACTGAAACTTCAGATAGAAACACATTTGGCCTACATTGCCTTCACTCAAGACTCAAGTGGCAGATACCTTCCTAAAAATATAAATATGTAGAAAATTTGAAGTCTGAGGTTATCCAAAGTTTTGAATATTATCTTAATTCATCAACCTTGTATATCCCATGATCAGCCAGACCACAGTTTAACATGTGGAAGAAAACCACATAATTTAGAAAGGCTAGATAGTTGTTTATATTACAAGAGAATAATCACAGATACAGCCTACTAATAATATAAATAATTTCTCTTTTCTCTCATATTTTAAATGTGAAGCTTAATGGGATCTTTAAGTCACGGATAAAGAATTAGGTGTCAAGGATAGAATATATTCTTGTCTTCATTACCATTGTCATTACCATTTTTATAATAATCACAATAGTAACTGCAATTACTTTTTGAGGGCCAGCTACTTTGAGACAATTTCAGTGATTTAGGTGCATTATCTTTTATTGTATAACTATATAAGGCAAATGTGTTGCCCCTACATTAAATACTGTGGCCCTCTTTCAACTGTACTAGGAGATCTTAAAAGAACATATGCATAACTCATCAGTGGCTTCCAAATTTACATTGTGGGTAGTAGGAGGCAGATCATTCCCTGTGGGGAGCCCTTATCTCTGGTACCCCTGGCGACAAGGTCCTAGCCAGAATTGCTCTTCACTTTAGGATACAACACTTCTGACCGCTGAAGGCTTGGGGTAGGAGGGAAGCCATTAATATCCTGCACAGTCAGTGGGAAGGTCCACTGTAACTGGGATCCTCCTCCACATCATTGATTCATCCAGAAAATGTGCATATTGGGAAGCATGTGAGACCTGGGGTGGAAAGTTGGTGGAGCGAGTCATTGCCCATGACTCAGAGGTCTGAAGGCAGCAGAGCTTTTTGATATGTCAGGCTAAAAAATAGTTTAGCCTGAAACTGAGAGGAAAAAAAAAGAAGAAAGATCATATCCTTATAAACTCTCAAAAAATGAAAAAGGCACTGCTTGGAAAACCAGCAACAAGGTTTAGGGTGCAGAAATACGAGGTCAGCTCTGTACTAGCAGGGAGGAGCTATGGCAATGGGACTACTACTCAAGGTTTTCTAAGTGATGCTCCAAAAGCACTTTCTCCTTCACACTTGCTATATTTATATGCTGTCTTTGGAGCCCAAGTGAGTCATCAGCTACACATTTAAATTATCCAGAACATAGCATATCAGCAACCTAACATTGGCAATTTCAGAAACATTCACTTTAAACACAAGGCTATGCACAATCATTTATTCAACAGTACCATTTGTTAGTCACATATTTTGTTTCAGGTATCACCAGTAGTAAGTTGAATGTAAGCCTACTTGAAACCACTAAATAGGAAAAAAAAAATTCCAACTCCATTTCTGAACTCTTACAGACTTATAAGACTTACTACAGAAATCAAATTAGTACCTGATTATATAATCCCATATAATTCTATTATTGTAAATAAACACATTTGTAGCACTCTCCCCAGAGTACTATAGCAGAAATTTCAGCAAAGTGTTATACCTTAAAGTGGAAACATAGGCTATGGTGAATGACATACCTGACTTTGAATCTTGCCTCTTGCCAGATGTTAGCTATGTGACCATGGTAAATTACTTGAGCTCCCAAAGCTTCAAATACCTCTTCTGAAAAATGGGGAGATATGTATAACTCCCCAAAGAGGCTATTGGGAATATTGATTAGCATAATATATGTAAAACTCCTAACACGGTACCTGGCAAAGAACAGGAGCTTAGTATTCCTTCTTTCTCTTCACCTTCCTCCTTTAGAATCAAAGATCCAATATTGCCAAGGAATTATTCTTTGCTTATTCCAAGTTCTATATTTGTTGAGCACCTATATGTCAAGCACTAGATTACATGCTAGCAATGCAAAAAAATATGTTATAATCTCTTCCCTTGAAGGATTTAGACATTTTTGTAAACTCATTTTGAGTTCCTTAATAAAACTGACCCTTGAAAAAATTGTTGATTCAAAATTCTTTTAGTAAGAAAGTTAGTAACTTTGCTATATTCCAAATTATCCTAGACTATCTCTTGGTCTTCACCTACTAATATAACTGTACCTTGTACTCTTATTGTAAGAACTATGTAAAGCTCTTTGAACTTCATGTGTTTTTGCTCATCTTTATGCCTTTGCATATGCCCCATCTTCTACTTAGAATGATCCTCCACCAGGTCTACCTAAATATACTTCAAATCTTCATCAGAGGCTTTCTCCAAACTTCCAAGCAATTTGAAAAACCCCACCTCTCTATTTTTGTGGCAACGAATATGAGTTTCTGTCTCAGAAGTCACTTGGTGGCTTGGGGAAGAAGATGTCAGTTTCCTGTCTTTCTTCTTTACAAAATAGACACTGACTTGAGGGCAAGAATTTTTTCTCATTCATATTTGTGATCCCATGCTCAGCAAAGTACCTGATGAGTAGTTGTTGATCAATAATTGCTAAATGAATAATTGAATGCAATAATGAATGGTCTGGCTGTGGTAGCAATGGAGAAAGAAAACAGATGACCAGGATTGCCCAGCACGCAAAGCAGGTTTTGTCAGTTCATTTGTCTAAAACAGCCCCCCTGGCTTTCTGTGTGAGGCCAGGTCTCTCTGACAAGAACATTTGGTTTCCAAATTACATACTGCACAGCATGAATCCTTCCTTTCCTGCAACTGCCTGTTAATTATAGTGTCACCTTTGCTCAGTCTTTTCCTGAATTGCCTAATCCCTGAGATACAATAGCCGATTTTACTTAGGATTTTCTGAGCTTTGTAAGCAAATTCTTCCCTTTCTCACAAAACACCTTTCTGTAGGAACCATAAGGAAAATCTGTCTTCTCAGGGTTCAAAGGTAAGAGGAATTATAACATTATTAAAAATTATTTGAGATTGAAAAAAATACTCCCCTTTTTCCCGTTTCTCCTTATTCACATGTAATTATAAAAACCAACCTGCTTTAGACAGTAGCTGTGGAAACACTAGGAGCTGTCACCGGAAACTAGAAACATCTCCAAACTCTTAAGGCTGACAGCTCCTAGAAGCCAACTGAGAGATTCAACTGCTGAATTCAATTGATCACACTGGCAGAAGTGCCTAGGAAAAGTTTCTGTTCTTCATGTGAAAACTTTAAAGATACCCAGTTCTTCCTCAGACTCTAATATTTAGCAAGTGTCCTGACAATTCCTTTGTCATTCTCTACTTTTTAGGAGAGATCCTGGGCCCATCTTATGCATTTGTGTCCCCAGTCCCTAACAGAACTTGACCAAATAGGTATTCACACACACACCCACAAGCTTGGTGGGGGGATATGATTGAGAAAGGGGGAAAGGAAAGGGTAGAAGAATGGAGAGAGGGAGAGAAAGTGACAGGGAGAGATGCTGAGGGGGAGAAAGGGAGTGGTGGAGAAAGGGAGGAAGGAAGAAAAGAAAAATGGGAAAAGGGAGAAAAAAATCCTCGTGACTTTTCCTCATGATCTTACAAGAGGCAGAATCTTAAAATATATATATAAAAAAAACCTCCAAAATGTTCATAGTTACTGTGTGTCAGCACGAAGCCCCTCTCTAGACAGTTCTTGCCTCCTAGGGTTACTAGGGTAACATAGAGATACATTCAAGGAGTATCAGCCTCAAGTAATGAGTGACATCCCTCAACCCTTTTCCTTACAGACCCGTCATGAAATCCTTATTGCCACCCCATGACCATAGCCTTGCTATGCCACATGGTATTGAATTGCATCATCTATTCAGCCTCAGCACATCCAGTGGTTTCCTAATAGCTCCTAGAGTAGGGGAAGAACTGCAAGAACCAGAGTCTGAGTAAATAACTCAGAAGGGGCAATGAGTTCTCTTAAAAACTGTGTGGGGGAGTTTCTCCACCATCTTGTTGATCGTGAGGTTAGATATGGGGTAAGTTCTTTTGCTATGATGACTGCTTTCTCCACTGATCTAATTTTGAATCCAGGTACCTTTGCTTTGGAATTTGTTGTGCTTTTAACCACACGTACTTCATTTTCTTAATAAGAATTTTTAAAGCATACTAATTTAAATATAATGTGTTACGTGATAAGCAATAAATCTTGATTGTAGAAATAAAACAATAAAGAAAATTTTAAAAATAAATGCATCATCTTATCCTTTAAAGATAACCACTGATAGTATATTAGTCTTTTTTATATGCATTGACACATATATTTATTGTCTTTAGAATAAAATAATATTGTACATTGTTTCTAGCCTGCTTTTATTAGCTAAAAATTTTTCTGTCATTAAAAATTCACCTTGAGCAAAACATAAAAGAAAAAAGAAATTCACCTCAATATAATTCTAGTGGTTTAACTCTCCATGTTTTAGCAATTCCTTGTCAGCAAGGAGAGCGTGAAGAAAGCTCTGGAACTCCAGCAGTTGCCTCACTGTTTGCTTTAACACCTGCACTCACTATTCCTTCTTTACCTGATGTAGCGTGACAGCCAGCCAAAGTATCACCTCATCATTTGTTCAGTTTGTCTTTTTGCTTCAGGAAATACAGTACCAATTATGTGAATTCAGTTTGGGTATTTCTCAAATGCCTTTCTCCACAACACATGTTTTGTTTCTCCTATGAGCCATCTTAATGGAGTATTGGGGTAGAAAGGAGGATATTTTAATGGCAAACATGGCTACCAAAAGTAATGGCAGGCTGCACATTGCAAAGAATTCACTAGATTGTCTGTGTTCCTTGTGCAGTAGAGACTCTATATTTTTCATTTTTATTTCTCTCAGGCCTAATGCAGTAATTAGCCCATAAATGACATACAATTCATTAATGAATGTTTGCCTAAGGAATGAATGAATAACTAAATGAACAAACGTAAAGGTAGTTAAGGAGACTGATCACAGGATAATAACACTTTCTGACCCTATTACATTATTTGTGGAAAAATGAAGAGTGTGCTATAGAGAAAGGAATGTAAGATTTAGTCAGAAATCCACCTTAAGACACACGATAGCAGTACAGCTTTACTGATCCTCCTTCGTTGTCTGTCAAATGGTCACAACAATGTTCTTAGCTGCTACAGTGATCAAATGAGGTGATTGTGTAGTCAGTGAGAGAACTCTGTAACTTCAAGGTGTCATAGGGTCTCAGGGGACCATATGCCAATCCCAGGTTCAAAGTTGATGTCACAATAAGCTATGCTTCATTACCAACTTCCCCCAATACATGCACATAAAAAGATAACAATAATAATAAAAAATTAATACCTTCATTGAAAAGAAAGTTTTATAATGGGTACCAAGGGAAATGGGTATCAGCTGGTGCTACTTCAGGTAGCCTGAAATAATAGAAAAATGATGAACTTAGGAGACAGACAGACATGGGCACAAATTTTACTTCTGCCACTTCTAAGCTGTATAATTTTGGACAAGTTACTTAACTTTTCTTACAGTTTTTTCTTTGGTAAAATTTTCATAGCAACTTCCAAGGATTATTATGAGAATTAAAAAAAGGACGAGTAAAGTCCCTAACATAATAGGTGTTCAATGAATGATATTTAACTTACCCTTCCCCTCATTGCCCCCACCCCAAGCCCTGCTTGAACCAGTGAAAGGTGTATATTATTCATACTCAACTATTTTGCCTAAGGCCTTGTCCACTATCAGTTCTGAATACCAAACTGCCAAATGGAAGTTTGCTATGTTGAAATATTTATACCAGACTTCAAACACAGGAGCTGGGAGCTCATTCTATCAAAAACTTTGCACTTGTCAACAAGAACAGCAGAGACTCCAGAAATTCTGTCAGTTTTGCTGCTTTTCCAAGAAAGAACCAGACAGATCCTCATTGATCATTGTGCTGAGGTAGCTCTAACCCTCCAATATAATATCTTTAAAATCACAAGTTATTTTACTATGTTTGAAGAAAAAGAAATTCTGAAAATAAGGATCACTATTGAATCTCCTAGTTTTGAGGTCAGCTGACCTAGAAAAAGAAGATAGTAGAGTGAAATTCTGACTAAAATGGAAAAGACATTGGAACATGTAGATTCAATCCCATTTCACAAATGGAGCTAAAAGGAATATTTGCCATAGTAAGGTGACAACCTAAAGTCAGATTTAAATTTGAAAAGTTTCTGCTTATACTAAGTGAATCATATCTAGCAGTGAAGACAGATCATCCAAGCAAATTTCAGATCATTTTTCCTACACAATTAAGTCATTCTTGAAGGTAATGTTAAGATTGTTCAATAATTGAACTTTTGAAGTTTCAGGCCTTGTGGCTTGTGCTTTGAGCTTAGCCTTTTTGGTTGCTACTGGATAAGATCATATTTTTAAGTTCCTCTAGCTCAGAAAAGGCAGCACTCCCAAAGTTCTACCTGTCTCAGTTTTACCACAGGCAAGTTCCTGTATTTGAGCAATAAAGATCTTTTCTAATTCACAAATAAAAAGAGAGATTAAGTGTATACCTTCTTCATAAATCAGTAACTATGGAATGATTTTTGAATAATGCCATAGCTTTCCTCTCTTGGATAAGCTCCTTAGCCTCAAATAGGACTCCGCTCCTGAGATGGAAAGGAGAAGCACTGGTTACACAGAAGAATTTAAATAATGATTGATGTTTATGATCCATGTATACTAACACTGTAGTTTTTAAAGAATGACAGGGCTATTTAACAATAACCATTCTGGAATCCTTCCATTCAATTACTCCCCTGTTTGAAACTCTTTCAAAGTTCTTCTTATTTTTAGAATAAAATTCAGAGTCCTCATCATGTTATACAGAGTATATTTTTGATTTAGCCCCTACCTAACTTTCCCAACAACACCTGAAATGCCTCCTTTTTCCCTGAATAATTCATTTCAGCCACACTTAACTATCAGCCATTACCATGACTGCTCTGTGCCTATTTCCATCCTGTTCACTATGTCTGGGATATTTTTCCTCTTCTCATCGACACCATCCCCTGCTACACAGGTTTTTGGGGCCCAAATATATCCTACTAATCCATTAAGAATCAACTCATCCAACACTTACTTCAGAAAATATTCCTTGACCACCTTCTCTTCCCCTCTCCCTGAAAATCGATAGGGATCTGTCCTCTCGTTTCCCATCACATTATGTATGCCTTTATTATGGCATTTTCACCTTGTATTATGATTATTTGATAACAAATAAGTTCCTTGAATGTAGGTTCTGTGTCTCATTCTTCATTACATATTGATACAGAGCCTGTTCTATGGTAGGTACCTAGTATATTCTCATTGTTGTTAGCAAATGCTGATGATGTTTGGATGGATGGATGATTATGGACCAGGCTTATTTTCTAAAAACATACAACTTCAGGGCCATGTTTATGATGCTGGGACTGAGCAAATCACACCCATTGGCCTCCTCTCATTATTGGTATCCTAATACATTTGGACTGAGTGAAATAACAAAAGCAGCTTAAAAGGGAAAATATAAAAAATTGTAATAAAAAGCAAGTCACCACAAGGCAGCTTGCTGCCTCCTTTCAATAACTGAAACAGCACAATGGATAGATCAGGATCATTGGCACAGATAGCCATATTCTCTAAAGAAAAAAACATACATCCATACATTCCAAAAACGCTTTTCACATCTGTCCTATTTGTACTTAAGACATCTTCGGCTCAAGCATTAAAGCATATGTGAAGAATATGTCTTGAAATTTGAGTTGAGAGGCCTGGATTTGAGTTCTAGCTTTGTTTCTAGCCATCTGTGCTTCCCTGGATTAACCATTTCATCTCTCTAGTTCTCAGTTTCTTCCTCTCAGCAGACCTCTGACGTTCTTTTCAGTCCAAAAGTCTTACCATTTTGACATTCTGAGCTGATAGAGCACCTGGCACACATAAAGTATTAAAAATTATGCATCAGATGAATGAACGAATGGCATTCTCCTTCCCTGTCTGCTTCTGGGATTTTTCTGAATCAGCCACAGGCTGTGCTAACAAACCTGAAGAATGTGTCCCACAGCATTAAGAGCTTCAGCAGCACTCATTCTTCCCTCAACTGGTTTAAACAAATACTTCAATGAAGCAGCATCAGAGCAGAAAGTGGGGAAATACTGAAAAACCTCAAAGCCAACAAGGAAATGGAAAGGCAATAGATGAAGATTATAGGAGCAATCCAGAAGCTCATCAGAAAGGCACAATAATTCAGCTGACTGGAGGAGAGGATATAAACAGGGGCTTCTGCAAAGAGCAAACGTGATACTTTGAAGAAAACAAAGCTTTCATTTGCTTATTGAGAGGCTCTTCAGAGAAAAAGCAAAACAATACCAACAAACTTTCTTCTAGCTCTTCCCAGACAGTAAAAATTGAAGACACAAGATCAGCATATTTAGTCTCAAAACCCACAGCCTGGTGTGCCCATGTGACCAGGTCCCCTGGGCAACTGTTGGGAGGAAATCCTATGCTGCCTTTCTGATGACGGCTCCATGGCCAACCCTTCTTCATTCCCTCTCCACCCTCCTTTGGGGCTAATACTTAACACCCTTGACTTTTAACCTGAAAATCCCACACCCACTGTGGTCTTAATTCCTTGTCTAGCAAATGCTCAAAAGGAATGTGAAAAATATACAGGCATGCATGGAAAGGTAAAGCATTTAGAAATTTAAGCACCTTGCCCATAATCAACAGCTAATACATATTTACTTATTAAATAGATCATTTGAATTATTAAAAAACACATAAGTATAAAATACTTCCTTTTCTTTCCCTCTATGTATTTCTTTCATTATTTTATTTAGGACCTTAACCATAAAGATAGAAACAAAGATATAAAACAAAGCACCTAAAGTTCCAGGTACTTTACTAAGTCTTTATGCACTAATTACTTCACTTCACTCCTTTAAGAACTCTGTCATCTTCCTCATTGTACAGCTGAGAGAGATTTTAGTGACTCCCTCACAAGGTCACACACTGAGAAAGTGGCAGAGCCAAGATTTGAAGTCTGCCTCTAACGTTGGTGGTCCTAGCTACATTACACTGTCATGTTTTTCTTCAACATTCTCCACATACAAAAATGTGTACCCTGACATTTAACAATAAATAGTTTCTTCCTTAATTAAAGGGTAAATGAGAAATAGTGAAAGGCCAGAAACAAAATGAAAGAATTTGTACTTCACCACAGTTTGAGAAAACCTAAGAGACATTGTTTGGGCTAGAGGCATGGGAGGAACAGCGTTGGCGTTCGCTGAATGACTAAGTAGGCTGCATGTGTAAGTTTTCCTTTCTGCCCTTTGCTAATATGGAAAATGAAGATCAGTTTTTTTCCTTATAAAACATGAGTGAAACTAATATATATTCACAGAAGTATGTACATGTGAACATATGTGTGTGAAAATCAAAGGTTTAGATATACCTTTTGAGCCTTCAGGGATTCAATTTGCCTAGAAATATTCATAGTCCCCCTCAAATTCTTATGCCTGGGATTTACATGCTACTTACACAAGGTTAAGCAGTATTGAACAGCAGTGTAACTATGACATTAGAGTTGAGAAGACTGGGGTTTAAATTCTAATTCTGCTACCTACCAGATGTGCCTCCTTGGCCAAGTTATCTAACTCCTAGGAGTTTGGGTTTCCATCTCTGTGAATTTTGGAGAATAACATCTATTTTGCAGGATTATTTTGATGTTTAGAGATCATGTTTATAAAATTCTTACTATCATTTTGGGCACAAAGTAGACATATAGAGTGACAGTTTTTATTCTAGGTAGAGGAAACATTATTTTCCTATTCTGACATATTTTTTCTGTACTTTCACACTAGACACAATTCTACTCATTATGTAAGTCTTATTTCAAATTTCACATAATTTATTTATTCAATTAACATTGATTAAGAAAGTACTATAATGCCATTTGGTAAAAAAAAAAGCTACTGGGAGAAAAAATTAAAAACAGTTTCTGATCTCAAAGTGTGCCCACTGTAATGGATAGATTAATAGACTATTATGTGAAGCATAGTGAGTACTCAAAAGAAGAGAGTTCCAGTAGACTTTGAAGGTCAGAGGATAGGACAAAGGGAAGTCAAAGAAGTCCACCTGGAGAAGGCTATAAGGAATTTCCCTTACAAACATTACAAAGAAGGTTATGAAGAGTATCCCAATATCACCAGGCAAACTGATCACTCTTTTCTGTGAATCCTCCAACACATGGTTTATATGTCTATCATAGCATGATATGTATTGAACTGAATGACTTTAATTACCTAGCTTTGCTGCTAAACAGTGAACAACCTGAGAGCAGTGGCCATGACTTTGACTGAGCTGAATTTTCAGTATCCCCCATAAGGTCTAAAATAGAAAAACAGCTTGCTAAATGCCTAAAAGAATGGAACTAAATTCACATGGATCTCTTAAAGGGCAGTTGATTAAATAGCATGACAAACTAAAACCCAAAACTTCAGGGGCAGAAGTAAGGTTAGCTGCTTGGGATCTAAGGGAGACAAGAGAGAGAGAAAGATGACTTTATCTGTTCCTATTGAGGGAAGTTTCGATTTAGAGTTAAAGGAATGCCGAAGGCAAAAGTGCCAGACACTGCTCTCTGGATACCTCTCTTCTGTTGTTGTCTATGATTTAACTCTGGTTTAGATCTGAGGTCTATGGCCCAAGATGATATTAGTGTGGAGCTTTTGGTTTGCAATTCAGCCTTTTCAAAACATGGTACTCCTAGCACAAGTAAGAGGTGCATAATCAATTCTTGTAGGATTTCATAGCAAAAATCCAAGGTTTTGTGAGGTTTAGAGAAAGTACAACATCTATGACATGCCAGTATGAAGCTCTTTTAGCCTCTGGTAATGACTTCAGTGGCTTTCTTAATTACATGACATTCTGTCTGTTTTCTCTACCTTATTGTTTGCCTTGGAGAGCTAGAATGGAAATTTCTTTGCCTGGTTGGTTGATTTCATTTCTAATTTAGCAGCTTCAACCTCCACTTTCATTTTGATTCAATATTAGATGTGTTTTTTCAATTCATTGTCTCAAAATCAGATTACAAATAAGCAGTTTTAACAAGAGTAATAAAAATGGACAGAACATAATGAAGAACATCAATTGTAAACCTTGCTTACTTAACCTTCTACCTGGTCCAAATGTGTCCTTGGCCCCAGACAGAAGGTAAAAAGGGAATATGAATAGATAATTTCACTTTCACTAAAATTCAGTGGTTAATAGTGCCACTGTCAAGATGGGATAGAGAAATGGTATCAGTATTTAGTGTATATCTACTAAGTGCCAGGCACTATCCCATGTCATCTCACTTATATTCCATGAAAACCTGACAAAATAGGTGACATTCCCATTTTTGCAAGGGCAGAAGCTCAGAACCAAAGAAGTTAAGATAAATAATCACTTAAGATAAAAAGTAACAAAATGATGAAGCTGGAATATGAACTGTTCTGTCTGCCTTACTCCACTGTCCATACTTTATTGATTACAAGATTCAGCTTAAATTAAATCATAGAACCCTAGGATGAAGTAGAAGGAACAGAGGAAATCAACTGTTCCAGAGATTTAATGACTTAACATAACATAGGACTTCATTTATTATCATCAGAAATAATTAATTTATTTCATATTTGAATATGTATGTATGTATTGATCTGTGTGTATGTGTGTGTATGTGCGTATGTATGTGTGTGTGTATTCAGTAAATTAGAGTTTCTGGTCAGCATGGGATTGATACTGCATTTATGGAATTCCAATATAGCACTTAATGTCTTCATTAGTTTGTCTGAATAGTATCACCACCATATTTATATTGAAGATATCTCTAGAATCTCCATTGCTACTTCAGGGATACCCAACCTGAGGACTGCTGATAAAATCTGAGAGCACTCAGTGTGATCTCAGATCACATCTATATGCATATAATCAGCTTTAGGTCTTTAGCCCTCTTTGATTTTTTAATTAGGTATTCTATCAAGCATGTTATAGGTTCCTTCTCACTTATTTGAGTTTCCTCCTTTATTAAACCCATATTGTGAAAACAGAATTCCAGACTCTAGCATTTGGAAAAAGTTGCTTATTTTTGACATTTTAGTCTATTATAATCTGAATATTATTTTTGAAATTTTCAACTAGCCACACTTTTTGTTTCATTGATTTTTTTGTATTGAACAAATTTTTTCATGTTCTGAAATGACAGTACAATTATAGCATTTTCCACATATCTGGGTTTTTCTATAAAAGTGACCTTTTGATTATATTTTTTTAAAAAACTAAGGAATAATTAAGTCTTCTATAAATAAAGCATAAATAAATAATAGCTGTTAACTTACAACACTGACAGTTTTAATACCTATTATAAAGGTGTGTGTTGACCTCAAGTCTCATAAATTGTATGGAGGAGCATTTGAACATTTACTTCCAGAGCAGTGATGAGGTCATAGGGCTAATTACTGAGATAAAACCCAAAGCTCTTGGACTTCTGGGCTAATGTCTTTCTGATACTCAATGCTGCCTCTGGATTCCTGAATTTCAAATATTATTAGCGGTCCTTCCCAAATTAGCAAAGAGAATCACATATGGGCCTTTGGTTGCTCAATTTCAATGCCCCTCCCTAGGGCCAGATTGCTTTCTCAGCCCCCTTTCTTCTGGACACATTCAATTCCATCCTCCCACTCCAAGGCTGCTCACCACATTCCCTATGTGTGGGCTTCATCACCTCTCCAGACTGACAATGAAGTCTCTCTATCATCTCCATTCTATTAATTTCCTGAAGATAATAAGCCTATGAGCTCTTTTAATTCTAATATTTTTCCTTCTCCTCACGTTTTCAGAAACTAGTTGGAGGAGGGGAATGAAAATAACAAACAGGCCAAAGTGGCAAGGCTGATCAAGGTCTTAGAGTCACTGTTCATGGTCTTTTTTTCCTTAAAACCACAATAGTATAGTGGTTAAGAGGACAGGCTTGAATCCAGGCTCCCTGTGTTTGATTCCCAACTCTGCCACTCAGGTGCACACTCTTAAGCAGATTATTCAACCTTTCTGTGCTTCAGCTTCATCATACATAAAGTGAAGATAAGAAAAATACATTTTTAAAAGATTTTGTTAAGGACGACACAGTTAATTTACATAAAGTGTTTAGAACATTGCCTAATGCATAGTCAGCAGTCAATAAATGTTAGTTATTATGAGTTACTATTGACTCACTTCTGAGAAGTCTTTCTCAGTTGCCCTTCACTTTGATCTCTGGAGATGGGCTTCTTAAAGATCCTCTTTCGTTCTGAATTCATCCTAAAACCAGCTCAAAGCCTAATGATGAAACACACTACATGTTTCTAGGACAGTCATCAACTTAAGGGTGCTCAAGATTTGGTGTCCTCCTGTACTCTAGCCTGGTCTTGACTTAGCCACCCTGGATGCTTCTTTAGTAAGGCAGCATAAGTTAAAAGGATCTAGAGCTAGATTACCTGGTTAGAACCTCTGGCTCCATTCTATTTCTTCCATGTTTGGATTATTTTGGGCAAGGGCTTCACCTTGCTGTGCATAATAATAGAACTTAACTCATGGGTTATGAAGATTATATTAGTGCAATATTTGTAAAATTCTTAGAACACTATCTGCACATAATAAATTCTATGTAAGTTTGTTAAATAAATACCAATTTCTATTATAGGAAGTAAAATGGCAATTTTTGTCAAAGAATGAAGTTGCACAAGTGTGGGTATATGATATATGTGTGTGCATATGTAAAAAGACAGACCGATTATAGGTTTTTATACAAAATTGAACTACCAAATTTTACTCCTAAGTTACCACTAAACTTCCTGCAATGACTTTCAAATTTACAGTAGTCATATTCACCCGATTAATTAATGTGGCAAAGTCCTGAAAAATTATTCTTATACTAAATCAAAGCCAAACCCTGCAAAATTATGTATATATGAAACTTTTCCTACCTGAATTGCATGAGAATAAATTTGAATGAAATATAAAACATATCCTACTACAATGCTATAGTAAGCAAACAGCATGGTACTGATATAAAAGTAGACATAGAGCAGTGGAACAGAATAGAGAACCCAGAAGTAAAACCATCTACCTACAGCAACTGATCTTTGACAAAGCAAACAAAAACATACACTGTGGAAATGAAGCCCTGTGTAATAAATGGTGCTGAGAAAACTCTATTGCCACATACAAAAGAATGAAACAGGAATCCTGTCTCTTGCAATATACAAATATTAATTCAAGATGGATTAAAGACTTAAATGTAAGGCATGAAGCCCTAAAAATTATAGAAGAAAATATAGGAAAAACTCTTTTAGACATCTGCCTAGGCAAAGAATTTATGACTAAGATCCCATAGGAAAATAAAGCAACAAAAAAAAATAAACAAATGGGACTTAATTAAATTAAAATCTTCTGCACAGCAAAGGAAATCATCAACAGAGTGAATGAACAATTTATAGAATGGGAAAAATATTCACAAATTATATATCCGACAAAAGACTGATATCCAGAATATACAAAGAACTCAAATCAGCAAGAAAAAAAACAAACAACCCCATCAAAAAGTGGAGAAATGGCTCACAAACATACAAAAAAAAATACTCAACGTCACTAATCATCAGGAAAATGCAAATCAAAACTACAATGAGATACCATCTTACCCCTATAAGAATGACCATTAATAAAATGAAAACAATAAATGTATCATGGTTGCAGAGAGAAAGAAATGCTTGTACACTGTTGGAGGGACTGCAAATTAATACAACCTCTATGGAAAACAGTATGCAGATTCCTCAAAGAAATAAATGTAGACCTACTATTCAACCCAGCAATCCCACTGCTGGGTATGTACCCAAAGGAAATGAAATCATTTAATCAAAAAGACACCTACACCTGAATGTTTATCACATCACAGTTCACAATCGCAAAGATTTGGCATCAACCTAAGTGCCCTTCAATTCATGTGTGGATAAAGGAAACATGGTATATGTGTGTGTGTATATATGTGTGTATATATATATATATATACACACACACACACACACACACATCATGGAGTACTACTCAGCAATAAAAGGAATAAAATAACGTCATTTGCAGCAATGTGGATGGAACTGGAGACCATTATCCTAAGTGAAGTATCTCAGCAATGGAAAACCAAACACCATATGTTCTCACTACCAAATGGGAACTAATACATGGGTGCACATGGACACGAAGTGATATAAAGGACATGATGAACCAAGAAGGGAGGAAGGCGGGAGGGTGGGCGTGGGATAAAAACTTACCTGTTGGGTATAATGGACACTATTCTGATGATGGGCACATGAAAAGCCCTGACTTAAGCATTCTACAAGATATCTATGTAGCAAAAAACCACTTGTACCCCTTTAATTAATATTTAGAAAAAAAAAAGGAGGAAAAGAAATATAACCCAACTCAAGATAAATACGTTTCAATGACTGAGAACTGTTAAAGTGATAGAAAGAGATGCACTTTAAATTTCTTCAATCACTCATAAATTCAAAAATTTCATATTGAGCACCTACTATATGCCAAACACTGTGTTAAGTGCTCAGTGTATAATGGGGAACAATAGAGAGTGCCTGCCTTCCTCATGCTTACAATCAAGAGGTCAAAGACATAGGAATAAAGGGTGATAGGGTCAACCACAAATGACGTAGGAGAGAGGACATGTGGCTGCCTGCTGTGCTACCTGCAATCCAGGGCTGGGCCACACTAGTCCCCTACTCTACATCAAAGTTTTACCTCCAGGCTGGAATGAGGGAGAGGGAGAGACTAATTGCTTTCCTTTCTCAAACATAATGTGCATTGAATAATCAATGTACATATTCTGTAATAGCCCCAAAAAATGATACAAAGAAAAGACAAGATCTTTTATTAATCTATCAGGAATGCCCATAAGAGCACCTGGACATTGATTTAGCTATTTTAAAAGTATGAAGAGAAATAGCCTGCATGAAAAAAAGAGTACTTAAAATAATTCTATAGTATTTTTTTTTTCTCCAGGAATATAGTCTAAGCTGGTGGCTAAAGAGACTAAAACAGCTTGCATTCTAAACTTAATTCCACTCTATTCAAGCTCTGGCCACAGTTAAATCAATTTCTTTTTCATTACCATGTATACATCTGTTAACACACTTTAATGCAGTCTCCTAGCGTCTCTGGGTACACAGTATTCACTTTTAAGCCTGTTCTAGTTACTTGGGGTCAGGATGGGAGTTGATTAGACTGCCAAATAGTCTTTCCACACAGGCATGCTCAGGAATTGGGTCCTTTTAGTGAAGTCAATAAAGCTGTAACTTTCTAAAGAAAACCTCTGTGGACCAAAACAACCAAGGCAGCTTCTGTGATTTCTTCCCTTGGAAACAGAGAGAGCAGGTACAATCATTATATGTGTCGCTTCGGAGCATAGGATATAGAGTCTGATAACCCAGTTCTATGCTTCCCAGGTGTTACCTCAATTTTCTCACCTGCAATACTAAGGAATCAAATAGATTTCCCTTGTGGGAAAGCCATAATGCAGGTTAGTGAAATCATACATACGCTGTAAAATGCTCTACATAATTATTATTCCCTCAAACTGAAAGGAAGGTTCTCTTAATATGGAAGAATCTTATTTCATATAAAGCAGAGATCTCACCCATACCTTGAGAACAAACTTAGACCACTAGTCACTTTGACTTTTTGTTTGTTTTTTAGGCCAAGTCTTCTGTATAGAAGAATAGGCTTACAGGGCTCTTAACTTTTCCTTTACTCCTTCACAGCAAAAGGTGCCTGCAGAACTGATGAGCATAGAAAGTTGCTTCTTATAAGGCACTGTCTGTTGTTTTTAAATATGGCAAGAATAATAATCATAAGAGCAACCAAGTGTCAAAGCCCTGTTATGTGTTGAGACATTGTGCCAGGTAGTTTATATATGTTACCTCTAATCCTTATAATCACACACGTAAGTGTTGCTCTATCATCCCCATTTTACTGGTAAGCAAGGAAACTCAAAGAATCTATATCTTGCCCAGAGATATATAGCTGGTAAGTGGTAGGTTGCAAATTTGATCCCAAAGCTGCCTGTTTCTAAAGGTCGAGATTTTGCTTCCTCACTAATTGGCCTACTGTTAGTGTAGATGCAGTAATATTAAGACTCAGAAAACAATTCCTGAGTTTTCCTGGGAGCCGAGATGGGTCTTAATAGAAGGCTCATCTGCACACACTTATCCCACTCCTTCACCTGAAATAAAACTCAATCTGATTCAGAGGATTGAGAACCTCGTATCTGTGTGAGGATCTCCCACTTCCTCCAGCAGTAAGAGATTACCTTTATTTCCTGGTTTGGCAAAGTTTTCTTTAGATGAATATCTTGAAAATATAGTGTGAAGAGCACTATAAACAAATGCAAGATGCCTTATTGGAATGAAGTAATTTTTAAGTAGAACAAGAAAAGAAAAGGGAGTGAGTAGAAAAAGAATAATTCTTGTAGGTACAAAATAATGAGGGTAATGTGCATACTTAAGAACTGTGTGTGTAAAGCAGGTCATTGAGATCATTAAGTTAAAACCTCTTCCTCACCGTCTGCAACTTGTTCAAGACAAACAACCTCACTTGAATTCAGGCCCTGCAATGCTAAGGAAACACATCATTTTCAGTTATAGAAAATCATACTGCAGCAAATTTTTGATTGTCTGAACCCCTGAGGAGTTGCATTAAGAGAGTTAATATCCTAGCATGGAAAGTTTTCCTCAGAGTTTCAAAACAATGACCTTACCCTCCAGGCACTTCTACTTTCAAAATTGGACAAAGAGGAGTCAGAGAGGAATAAGGGAGAGGGAACTGGCTTTGGAGAAAGACAAGTTTTGTTCACATCCTTATTATTTCAGCCAATAGCTATACGTTCTTGGGTAAACTGCTGAACTTCTCTGAGCCTCAAATTATTATCAATAAAAGGGGAGTTAAAATACCTACCTTTTCTAAGTGTTAAATGAAATAATATATGTCAAATAATTATCAACACACTTGGTACATAATGGGGCCTAAATGAAGGTTAGTTATTTTTGCCCAAACCTCAGGTACAGATTGTACCTGTCTTCTGAGTGTTTGAGAAGTGTTGTTATTTAACACAAGGATAAGTCATTAAGTGACTACCCACAATTATCCTCAGTAACACCTTTCCATAAAGTGGCGAGCACCTCAGGAAAATATTTCTCATGCTTTATTTTATTAATTGCATGTGCTGCAGTAGAACATGTGTCCAGCGGGGCATCTCTATCACTGGATGGACGTAGGTAATCTGGTCCACAGTATTCAGACCAACTTGGTGAAAAGCAAAATCAAATAACCCTATCAAAAAGTGGGCAAAGAACATGAGCAGAAACTTTTCAAAAGAAGACAGAATAATGGCCAAGAAACATATGAAAAAATGCTCAACATCTCTAATTATCAGGGAAATGCAAATCAAAACCACAATGAGATATCACTTATCTCCAGTAAGAATGGCCTTTATCAAAAAGTCCCAAAATAATAAATGTTGGCACGGATGCGGAGAGATAAGAACACTCATACACTGCTGATGGGACTGCAAACTAGTGCAACCTCTGTAGAAAGCAATATGGAGATACCTTAAAGAGATACAAGTAGAACTGCCATTTGATTCAGCAATTCCACTCTATAAAAAAGACATCTGCACTCGAATGTTTATAGCAGCACAATTCACAATTGCAAAGATGTGGAAACAACTCAAGTGTCCATCAATACATGCGTGGATTAATAAAATGTGGTATATGTATACCATGGAGTACTATTCAGCTATAAGAAACAATGGTGATATAGCACCTCTTGTATACTCCTGGATAGAGTTGGAATGCATTCTACTAAGTGAGGTATCCCAAGAATGGAAAAATAAGCACCACACGTACTCACCAGCAAATTGGTTTCACTGATTAACACCTAAGTGCACATATAAGAATAACATTTATTGGGTGTCGGGCAGGTGGGTGGGGGGAGGAGGGGATAGGTATATACACACATAATGAGTGCAATGCGCACCATCTGGGGGATGGACACGCTTGAAGCTCTGACTTGAGGGGGGAGGAAAGGGCAACATACATAACCTAAACATCTGTACCCCCGTAATATGCTGAAATAAAAAAAAACCAAAAAACAATTTGCCATATTTCTTCCACAAAGATGATGGTGAGAGACATCTTCCTGAAGACTTCTGAGAATAATGTCAGTTTTGGTATTTCTAAAGCTTTGTTTTTGTTTGTTTTCAGTTTTCTGTAGGAAACAAAGCTGTAGTTCCTTAAAAATCTTCAGGGTGGTGGTAGGAAGGTATTCTCTAGCACTGGCTGGCAGTGGTTAACAAGAAGCGATGTGGCTTTAGGTCACCTATGCGTACAGTAGATTGGGGAAAATAATCCCCTCCCCCTTAAAAATGGTTCTTTAAATTCAAATGACTCAGTATAAATTTCTTGACATTACAGGGTTAGATCACCTCCATGACTATAAATGAAAAGGACTTGTCAAAAGCATTTGAATTAGGCACAAATATTGCCAGTTGTTTATAGAAGCTGCTAATTAAGAAAGCTTCTGTGGGTAAGAAGAAGAAAGCAGCTTCTTGACAACTTTTTTGGACATTAATTTTTTGGTGTTTACTTGATATCTTTGTCAGAGGCAGGCAGGGGGCTAGAATAACTTCTGCAGGCTTCTCATCACCCAGAAGACAGGCACAGCATGAATTACTTGGATGCTACAGTCTGACAGAAACAACCAGAATCCAGTGCTTCATAATGTAAAAACCCTTATGCTGGAAGCCAATGGCCTGGAAGGTCAATTTTAGTTTTAAAAAACAACAACAAAACATAAGAGCATAAGATTTTTCATTAAAAAAAAGATAAACTAAATATAAAGTTTTTAGTCAATCCCTGCTGAGTAATACATATTGAGTGTTTGGTTTAATTAAAATCATCAAACTGTTAATGCATGCATATGTAATAAACACTGTGCTAGGCCCTGAGATACAAAATGTTGTCTAACACTGTGGGCTCCACGCCCCAGGCCACAGGGCCTGTTAGGAACCTGGCCACACAGTAGGAGGTGAGGGGCAGGCAAGCAAGTGGAAGCTTCATCTGTATTTACAGCCATTCCTCCCCAACACTTGCATCACCACCTGAGCTCTGCCCTCCATTCCCCAACACCTGTCCATGGAAAGAAACTGGTCCCTGGTGCCATAAAGGTTTGGGACCACTGACAGATGTCTAATGAATAGACATTCTATCTTTAGACATTAGCAGTACAAGTTATAATTCAGACACATTCTCTCACTGAAGGACTTATAGGCATATCTCTGTATGTAACCTGTGTATGTAGATATTGAGAGAGAGGGACAGACAAACAGTAAACAAATATAATAAAAATGTATAATTACTAGAGGAATTTGTTACATATATATTATTAATACATAATCTAAGTCTATTGCACATGACATAGATAATAAATATTGTAGGAACTGGCATAAAAAGAGGTATTATAACACAAAGAAAGGAGTGATTAATTCTAGGTGAATGAATTGAGAAAGGCTTCACATAGGAAGTGCATTTTAACTGTACTTAAGAGGTAAGTACAATTTTGCTAATTGAAAAGACTGCAGAAGAGAATATTTTGCTCATGAAAATTCTTTGTTTACATATATATACATAAATGATGACAATGATACCTTCCCTAGATCTATATTTATAATCATCACTAAATTAATATTTCTTATTAAACAGGTGATAATGTGTTTTGGCTATAATTTATTCAATGAAATATAAAAAAAGAAGAACAAGCATTAATAAGATCCTGGGCACATCAGACTACAATTACTCATGTCCAGGCATCTCAATAGATCAGTGTGATAGAAATGTTTTTAAAATTAAGCTTGATAGTCAAATTCTTTTCCTGTGTAAAGAAAAAGTTTCCAAGACTAATTCCATCCACCTATTCACCAATTTCTATATTATTCCCTTTGGAAAAATCTTTATTGAACACTTACGGAATGTCAAGCAGCCATTAGATCATAATCTCCTTGAGGACCCATTATGTGCTCATTAAATGTTCTTAGATGACTTACAGATGAGAGCTCATATTCAATCTGTAACACAATCAATTCAGTATGATAATCTTTGTTTCAAATGTGTGAATAGTACTTGGGAGACAAAGAGGATCCCACTAGATTTGGTAGAATTTTGTTTCCCAAATTGGGTATGAGTATACAGTGAAATGATTTCTACATGCAGCAAAAACTACATGAAACTTTCTTGTTGCATGTTAATAATATATACCATTTATTGGGCCTATATCACGTAATAGTTACAGTGCTTAGTGCTTGACATACATTACTTCATTTCTTTACAATCATTCCATAAAATAGAAATTATTAGCCTCATTTAACAGATGAAGAAAAAGAGGCCTAGAAAGCTTAGGTGACCTACCCAAGGTAACATAGCTACTAAAAACAGGAACTGGGTTATAAACAAGATCTTTTGCTGCTAAAACCTGTGCTCTTATACCTAGTTATCCTATTCGGCCCTTTCAATTATAAGCATTTCAGAATAGAGGCCACTTACAATGATATGTATATTAGAAGTAAAAGTGACCTTAGAGATGAATTTTGTAGCCTCTTCACTTCAAAGAAGAAGAAACAGGCTGGTTCTGTTACTTTGGTTACCAGAGGCCTATTTTGTTACCAGTGTAAGGGATCATGTATTCTAGGATGTTTTTACCATAGGTGAGTGGATTCAGAATAAACACCACCAGTGTTCCCCCATCTACCAAAAGGCCCAAGTAGATGAAATTTGTATGAGAAATTGAAATCTAAGGGTAAGATTCTAGCTTCTTGATTTCCATTTTATTGTTTCATTTCTCTCTATTATACCACACTGCCTCATTACTAATTATGATTTCCTATGAATTACTATTTTTCTAAAGCAAACAAAGTTAATAAAATGTAAACTTTTACAAAAAGACCTGATTTCTTCTCCAATAATTCAGACTTGGAGCCTCAAAGTACTCAACCTATATAAGTTTTGTATTCGTACCATTTTTCTTTGAAGGTTTTGTTTGTTTTATTCCTGAATCTTGAGTACTGCCAAAATTCTACAAACTTTGGAGCTGTTCAATATAACCATTAAGGATTCTCTGATGAAAGGAATATTCTATTAATTCCCTGGTAACTGATTACTTATAGGATGTCACAATGTACAAACATCCTATTTCCAAAAACCTTGTAATAAAGTATCAAAATAAGTTGTGATACTCAACAAAAAATATTCATTTTTGATAATGGGACCAACTCAGCATCCTACAGAATAAAAGCCCTATGAGGTAGATATTAGAAGTGAAGGAGAAAGGCTGTGTAATGAATAGAGTGGTGAGAACTTTATGTGTTAAATAAAGAAACCCAAGTGTTTGAACTCAGTGTGTTGATTAATTAGGTGCTAATGCATAAAGCCACTCACAGTGGCTATGATTTGAGTTAGTCAGTGTTTTGTATTATGTTTTTAAACAGGGAAATCAAAATGCCACATTTTCAAGAGGGAAATCATGCAAAACATATGTTGTATAACTTTATTTGATAGGTACTGGAATTGGCCTGCAGCAAAATAGCAAAGCAGGCAGTTCTTGTCTTTGGCCTACCCAGTTGGTGCTATGGTTCCTCCGAGATAACCGGTAGCATGACCAGAAGGCATTCATTATGCCTGCAACCCTGCTTTTGAGGCTTCCAAGGAAAATCACAGAGCCACAATGCCACCCTTCTATAAACCTATCTCCAAACTCAGACTTGCATTTAAAGGTGCTCAGAAATCCTAGAGAATGACTCTAGTAAACTCCCCTTTCTCATTTTCCTTCAGAAACTATTCCAAATTTTCCCCATATTCTTTGAGTCCCTAACATCATCTCCTCTCTCCTGTGGAATGCAAATATGAGGTACCAAGCAAGAGCCCTCTTAGCTTCCAGTTGCTTATTCTTTTGTGGGAAATCTAGGTGTGTGTACTCTGGTAGCTTCTATTTCAAAATTAAGGTACCCCTTGACCTGAAAATTGTATCCATTCTTTCCACCTCCTCAGAAATGTACCTCTTTCTTTTATTTTAACTTTTCCCTCTGTAGTTGCCCCAAAAGCCTGCCTATACTTATGTGATCCCTTCTTTACCTCTTACTCCCTCCTTCTCCCACTGCACGACTGGGCTCTTCTCTCTCATTACTGCATTGAAATCACCCGTGTGATTTTTGTTGCCAGTAATGGGGATGTGGGATTTCTGGCCTGAGGCTAGACATTTTAATTACTGAATTCAGACTATTATTGAGAAACTGGACATTTTAATTACTGAATTGAGATCATAATTTAGAGTTAAAAGGTCAGAAAAGCTTGAGCCAACTGGAATGGTCATCCAAAGCAAAGGACAGCGGGAGAGTAGAAACCTCTTATTTATTTTATATTGATGAGGTGGCTGAGGCAAAAGCCTTATACCTTATAATTTTTAAAAAAGCCTTTCTACTTTATATCAAACTAAAATGAATCTTCTGGTAACTTCCACCCAATGCTGACTTGCAATCTCTGCAATAAACAGAACAAGGCCAAAGTCTCTTTGCACAGCCAGTTATTTGAAGCTAGTAAATAATCTGTTTCCATATTCTTGCTTCTACCAATCACTTCTGTATTACCTCAACATCTTTTCTCCTTTAGGTAAACATTCTCACTCCTTTAGACTGTCTCTTACATGACCAGCCTGACCCCTCATTTTTGGGCTAGCTCTGGTTTGTGAGTACTTCTCTTGCATCATGGTACCAGAAACAAACGCATTATACATTCAAGAGAAACTGTCTCACCTCCTTAGTTACAATTTTACCGGGATACTTTTAAGTCCTCCTAACTCATAGGATATTACAGCATGTTTCCACTTGGGTCTCAGGAAAATGTCTCCTTCTCCTCTCAGTGTCAGGCATTCTCCTATCTCTTGGATTCAGTAACAGCGTGGGGCATGGTAAGAAAGAAGATGAGGGAATTATTAGCTTAATGCCTTTTACCTCATTTCTTAGGAGAAGCATTTTGGCGTCTCAGTCATTCTACAGGATTCTGAGAGATTTCTACAATTAAGATCTCCAGCCTTCGGTTCCTCATGCACACTTAGTGTTGGTTATAACTCAGCTATTCCGTGTGTAGAGGGCAATCTGTGTAACACTGTATGATTTCTTAACAGAATACGAAGTGTTGCCTTCTAAGTCTAGCAACACAATATACAGCACCCACAAGCCACAACATGAACTTGTGGACCTTCTCTTCCGGAGATCCAAAAGCTTTCTCCTCTACTGCTATCATGAGCAGTTCACCCATGAAACTTCTTTTGAATCCCCGTGGCCCTTGAAGTGAAGTTTTCTGTGACCTTACCTCATCTCACCTCACACCGAATCTCCAAAACTACCATACCTATCTAATTTCTCCTCATTTATCATGAACTCTCTGAGGACAAGGACAATACATTAGTTATCTTTATTACTTATCTTTATATGCCCTACAGCGTCTAAAGCGTAAGCAGATATTCATAAAATGTTTTCTTAAATAATTCAAAAGAGTCTACCATGGATCACTCTCTGGGGGTGGGAGGGGGCTATTTTTCATCTGCCAGCTGTGCCAATCTTTGACCCCTAGTTCCATATCTGTAATTGTTAATAAAATAGTATCCACCTCACAGGGTTGTTAGAAGAATCTAATCAAATAATGATTAGAATACAGAATAAATCTAGTCAATCTAGTTACAGAATAAATCTAGTCACCATTTTGTAAGTCCTATCACTCATACAATTATTTTTACTCCTACTAAAATAATTGCTTTTTTTTTTATTTCAGCATAATATGGGGGTACAGATGTTTAGGTTACGTGTGTTGCCCTTGCCCCTCCTCCCCCCCTCAGTCCAGGTTTCAGATATGTCCATCCTATTGCGTGGTGCGCATTGCACTCTTTGTGTACACATATACCCGTCCCCTCCTCCCTCCTCCCCCCTCCCCCTGCCCAATATCTAATAGATGTAATTCTTATATATGCACTTATGTGTTGATCCGTTAATACCAATTTGATG
>CAUYSK010086599.1:0-32760 GCA_963575035.1 Avahi laniger | reverse complement strand
TGGGCTCAAGCGATCCTCCTGCCTCAGCCTCCCGAGTAGCTGGGACTACAGGCATGCGCCACCATACCTGGCTGATTTTTTTCTATATATATATTTTTAGTTGTCCAGATAATTTCTTTCTATTTTTTAGTAGAGACGGGGTCTCACTCTTGCTCAGGCTGGTCTCGAACTCTTGACCTTGAGCGATCCACCCGCCTCAGCCTCCCAGAGTGCTAGGATTATAGGTGTGAGCCACTGCGCCCGGCCAATTCCACTGTTCTTAAGAAAAAAATGAAGAAGTAAACCAAGAAAGAGGAAACAGAGGTCCCTATCCAAGAAAGTAGCGAGGAGAAATGTTCACATGACGCTACTGCACCAGACCTGTTGGGAGATCAAGTCATAAGAGCAGGAGTATGAATGAAGAATGTGCAAAGAAAAAAATGTAAATACAATTGCTTGATTATTTGACACATATGTGCCTTTGAAAAAATAATTCTGATGTTTGAAAAGCATGTTGGAAAAACTGGTTAGAAAATAATGATATGTAGGTATAAAAAAGAAACAGGAGAAAAGGCAAGATGGCCAACTAGAGACATCGCTTGCTGGAGCATCTCTGAGGGAAGGAAGGGTTTCAGATAAAGGAGAGGGGGGAACAGGCACAGCTCAGGCGTAGTTCAGAGGTGAAGGTGCTGGTGCCTGCCGAGGACTTCATCAAGGAGAATAGCAAAACAAAACAGGAAAGAGGAAAAAGAAAAAGAGAAGGAGAGATCAGTGAGGATCAAATCCGGAGATGCTTAGAACCAGCCCAATGAAGGGGTAAATGGGGATACTGTTTCTCCTTCTCACACACTTTTGGTAATTAGTGGGCTAGTGAGCTGTTTGGAAGCTTTTCTGCCCTTTTGAGCCTGGGTGCTGCTGCAACCACTGAATTGTGTGGAGAACTGGCATGATCCCAGAGCTTGGAAACACCATACAGGCTTCCTTCCAGGGAGGGGGACTGGAGGAGCTGGGGCCCCAGTTCTCTTCTATCCAGTCTTTTCCTCCTTCACCCCTCCCCCACCTGCTGCAGCCTGGAGGTCAGATTGAGACTTTCAGGAGCAGCCACCTCTCATCAGCTGCAGCATCCTCCAGTCTGGGGTTTCCGCAGAGAGTGGGGTCCACACCATTCCCCTTGGGGACTTTCAGTGGACCCAGGGGTGCCCAGTGTGGGAGTTCCCTGCCTGCTGACACTGCCCAGAGACATATACCAGTCGGTCAGACACACAGGCCAGATCCTGGGCTAATAATCAGAATCCACAAAGAACTCAAGAAAATCAACAAGAAAAAGTCAAACAACCCCATTAAAAAGTGGGCAAAAGACACAAACAGAAGCTTTTCAGAAAGACGAATGGCCAATAAACATATGTAAAAACGCCAACATCAATAATCATGAGGGAAATGCAAATTAAAAAAAAACCACAATGAAATATTACCTTAGCCCTGTTAGAATGGCTTTTATTAAAAAGTCCCAAAACAATAGATGCTGGCATGAATGCAGAAAGAAAGAAATGCTTATACACTGTGGGACTGCAAATTATTAATAGTACAACCTCTGTGGAAAACCGTAGGGATATTCTTCAAAGAACTAAAAGTAGACCCACCATTCAATCCAGCAATCCCACTACTGGGTACCTATCCAAAGGAAAAAAAGTCATTTTATCAAAAAGACATCTGCTCTTGAATGTTTATTGCAGCACCATTCACAATTGCATATAAATTTTTAGGTGCATATAACTATATGGTTAGAGCTTGAGAGCTGTCAGCAAATGCACTGAACAAAAAGAAAAAGAAATCAAAGGATGAGAAGACCAGCTGAGAATAATTTGGAAAATGTCAAATGTCAAATGCCAAATAAAGTTAATCTAAAAGAAGTTATGACATTCTGGACACATGGGCAAAAATATCATTTCAGCAAGCTAATACTAGAGAAGTAAGTCTTTCTGCTACACTATGGAAGGGTCCCACCCAAGCATTTTGCCACAAGACCAGATGGTAACTTCACAGAATTCATCATGGCTTGTAAATTTGCTAGTAATAGTAGCGCAATGGCAGAAACATTCTTAGTGTAACCCATTAAGCTTAGGTTTCATAATTTTTCCATATTCTACCATATAAAATACTGAATTATCCTCATAGAAGCTGCAGACAGAAAAAAAACCTTTGGATGATACAATTACAAATGTAGTAATAATGAGTAAAAAAAAGGTATAATGAGACTACAATCATCGTGCAATTGTTATATAAAAACTTATATTATGGACTTCAGCCACCGAGAGTAACAAAGAGGAGAGTGAATAAGTACTACAGGATGTGGAAGATGGCAACCAGCAAGATATCGAAGCCAAAGGAGGACTTTCATTTGAGTACCTCACTCCTGCTTGTTCCTACCCTCCGCAGTCTCCCATGGTCACTAAGAATAACCAATTCTTATCTTTACTTTGAGGTACAGAATGTAGGTTCCGTCCCACGGATTTTTTTTTCCCTCCCTCTCATTTGCTTTTAAAGTATTTTCAAAGGTCTTGAAGCCAAAGAACAAATTTTGGTGGATTGTGCTAATCCTCATTTTAAGTTTCTTTAAGACACTAACACATAGGCTTCTTCGAGGCTTCTATTGTATCTCCTCACCAACAGGAAATGTTCAAAATAGATATTCTATTCAAAAACCATTAAACCTGCTAGTAACATGAGAGCCTAAAAGAAAGTTTTATCTCTATAAGGAATACATCGTAACATATCTTCTTTTTTATATAATGCCTTAAACTGAATTACCTATTAATGCTTACAATTAACCAGTATGTAACGTGAAGTTTCAGGTTGCTATGATTTTTTGTATTTTGTTCTGCAATAGTTATGCTGTCGAATTTTTCTGAAATGTGCTCAAATGTTGCTGAAGAGCATAGCACAGATTTTTGCCTCTTTTGCCTTCTTTCAAAGTACATTAGTATTGGAGTCTACACTGAAAGAATTATATCAGTCTTCTGCCTTGTATTTTTTTAATGTTTTTTTTTTAAATTGACAATTATTGTATATATCTATGGGGTACGGTGTGAAGCTATGGTATATGTATACATTGTGGAATGATTAAATCAAGCTAATTAACATGTCCATCACTTCACAAACTTACCATTTCTTTGTGGTGAGAACATTTTAAATTAACTCTTTTAGCAATTATTGTTATTTTATTATTCGTGTATTTGTTTTTCCCTTTCCCTCAGTAGTATACCAAAGGCTGGCTGTGGGAGTAGGAAATCAGGGAGATATTGTCTATAGAGCATTCCAAAACAGTAATAAATCCTACTCAGAGTTGATCTGTTTTTTATTATCATACCCTAGCAATTTTAAACAATATTAATGATAAATTTACTCCCACCCCCAAAATATTTTGTATCTGTTCTAAATAAATGTTGCAGAATGTCTGCGATTCAATGATGTATACATAAATTTCAAATTAGCATAATTTGCACTTATTCTCTAAATAAATACTGAATTCTCCTTAGAAGTTTGTTCAGAGAACTTCCAGTTATACAGTTGCTTCCCATACATATGGCTTCAGCTACATGCATTTGTTTAGAGAGTCATTTCCTAAGGTTACAGATCTTTGACTTGTTTCTACTTCTGTTGATATCTCTGTCCTCTGAGATAACCCATATTCCTGTTTTCAAAGAGTACACTTAAAATAAATAATCATAATACAATGATTGCAAAGACGATAAAATAGAACTTAAAGTACCTCAATTCTGTCATTCTGTGTGATCACATGGAGTTTTTATTTGTGCTTAAAATGTTTAAAACTGAAACTGTGCAAATGAGATAGAATATTTTTATTCGGTAAGTGCAAATTTTATAGATGTGAAAAATATACATCAATGTGCATGAAATATATTCATTTTATTTTATGATAATTACTAAAAAATAATTTTGTTAAATAAAGGAATGAAGGTATTATAAAATAATCTGCTCTGAGGTCAGATAACTAGGTATTCTACTGCCCATTATTAACCTCCTTTGCTAAGACTCTTTCAACCAGCATGTATAACACAGTGCTGACTTTGATTACTACTATTCTGAGGAGACACATACACAGAATTATTATTTTTACTGAAACAAAGCATGGAATTAACATTTAACTGAGATAACACAAAACTAATTTTAGAATGCCTACCAAAAAAGAATTATAACCAAATAAGTAAATTATTTATAAATAAACAAACATGTGTACATATATGTAAGACACACAGATGTGTCTGTGTACATATTATTTTATATATCTTCTTGGAAAAAAATTTAAACACCCCTCTAGATAACTCTTACATGAAAGAGGAAATTAAAACTGAAAATATATAATGTTTAGAAATGAGTGGCAATGAGAAAGGGCTGCATATCAAATCTGTGGGAAGTGGACAAGATAGAAGTGAAAGGAAATTTCAGAAACTTCTTCATTAGAAAAAAAGCATATTGATAAAAAATAAATTTTTAATTCAGGAAGCTAGCAGGAATATTAACTATGTAAAAAAGAAGAAAGAAAATAGCAAAAAATAATGAGACAGAATAAAATATTTTCAGTAAATATAGGAAACATACTAAGAATTAATAACAACTTATAACTATGTCCTATGCAGCAATAAGGAAATAACAAAAGAAATAATTATGTAAATAGATTAATAATGTGAAAAAGCAAGAAATGTAGAAATATGCTTCAACTCATTTGAAATCAAGGAATTGCAAACTAATATAAGAAGATAAAAAATTTTTTCCATCAAATAGGCAAAATTTATTACTGATAACATCTAGTGATAGAAAAGCTGTGAAAAAAATGAGATCTCTGATACACTGTTGATAAAGTCTAAATTGTTACAGTCTTTTTTTTTTTTTTTTTTTTTGATTTGAAGTCTTGCTCTATTGCTCAGGCTAGAGTGCAGTGGTTTCAGCTCAGCTCACAGCAATCTCAAACTCCCGGGCTTAAGAGATCCTCGTGCCTCAGCCTCCCGAGTAGCTGGGACTACAGGCGGGTGTGCCACCATGCCTGGCTAATTTTTTCTATTTTTAGTAGAGATGGGTCTTGCTCTTACTTAAGCTGATCTCAAACTCCTGAGCTCGAGCAATACTCCCACTTTGGCCTCCCTGAGTGCTAGGATTACAGACATAAGCCACCACGCCAGCCTAGAATTGCTACAGTCTTTTTTGGAAGAAAATGTTTCAGTACTTACCAACATTACAAATGACCATACCACTTTGACTTGACAATTATATCTACAGGAATTTCTTTTACAGAAAGACTTGTTTACATGGTCACAAGATATTTGTACAAGAATATTCACTGAATCATTTTTTACAGTAACAAATAGTAGGAAATACCCTAAAAGTTCACCATTTCCATCTTACAAATGGTATGCTGCTACTAAGTAGAATGATGCAGATCTGTATGTAGCAAAATAAAAATCCTAATTAGCCCCAATTCCTAAGCATGTTATTAAGAAAGGCAAGTCATGGAAATATAATAATATGATCACATTTTTGTAATTAAATTTTTAAAACTCAAGTAAATATTCATACCTACTTTTATAAGTAAATGCATGAAAAGCAATCTGGAAGAACATGGCAAACAGTTTCTGCTTGGAATGGCATTGGAATTAGGGTAGGGGGATAATAGAGGACTTTCATTTTTCATTTCATATATTTCTGTATTATCTGTAAATCCTACAAAAATGTATTCATGAAAAACTTTGTAATTACTATATATATATAATGATGTGTAACTTTTACATATATATATATATGTAAGAATAGCACAAGAGCAGTCAGTGGAAGACAACCCCAAAGTTAATATCAAAGACAAGACAGCAGTAGAGTCATTTCTGGAATCAACCTGCCTGAGTTCAAATCCTTCTGCCACTGTGTGATCTTGGGAAAGTAATTATCCTCTTTTGTTTCCACTTCCTCATCTGTGAAATAGGGGTAATTAGGGTACCTATCTCATAGGATCGTTATGAGCAGTATCTGTGTTAATACGTGTAAAATCCTTAGACCAGTATCTAGCACATAAAAAGCCCCCAATGCATATAAAAAACTAGCGTTAGCTATACTTATTAAAGTCAAGGGAAGAGTATTTCCCAAGAAGAAATGTTTGATATTCTCAAATTAGGAATGGATGAGAAATGAAAGGAAACAACTAAGATGTGATATTCACATTTGAGAAGACTAAAATCAAAAGAATAGTTGGCTGTTGAGTCCTCAGATTAATAAGAAGCAAAAAGTGAGGGCACAAAAAATGTTAATGTCTTAAATAAATATATAAGAAAAGAAGGGAATGATGAGAATGTAGATTAATTTGTGGGAGCAAGCTTGAAAGAATTTTTTTTAGAATAAAAATGTTCAGTATGCGTGTAGCAATGGAAAAAGGAATCAGTGGACAAAAGCTTGAAAGGGTGTTGGAGGTGGAGCATGACCGATGGAAAAATGGTCCCAGAGCGGACAGAAGAAGATAGAATCAGTAGCACAGCAAGAGGTGACAAGGAATTTTTATTTCCAAATAGGACAGAAGCATTGATTTGACATTCTAAAAAAGTTAAACTAGCACAGAATTATAACTCTGATGTTTGAAATCTTTTTTATACTGAGAATGCTTACATAGTTGATATGGAAGAAAGGAGCTAATGCCATGGTAGTTTAGGAGATGACTGTGGCTATCTTGCTGAATGAAAAATTAAGGCATTAGAAGAACAAGGGGAAAGTCCAGAGGCTCAGAAGTATTGATGAAAGTTTAAAGGAATTGTGGGGATATGAAAGGAAGTTAAATCTAGGTGTAGGAGCTTAAGAAAGAGTGTGCTAAATCAGTTACAAAAAACTCTGAAGTTTCAGTGAGATTTTCAAACTCTTCTATAGCACAGGAAATAATGAAATTGGTTAAATGAACTATCTGCACCAATCTCTAAGGAACGTTGGCAAATTTTTTTTTAGTGCTGTCATTTCTTTTAGCATTTTAAATACCATATATTTAACTTATATTAATATGTATTCAATCATAACTCACTGTATTTGTTACTATGTTTTTAAATCAAGTTAATACATATATTTGTTGACTATTAAATTTCAGAGTCTAAAGCGAATTTATAATTAGAAAATAGACATGGAGAAGAACCCACAGCATAATTTTAGCAACCTTAGTTACAGCTAACACTACTCATGTTTGCCATGTTCTAAATCCCCTGGCCACAGATGATACATAAGAAAAGGTGAGGCCAGAATGAAGGGTGAGTATGGGGAACAAAAGGAATGGAAAAGACACGTGGTATTTATTCTTCCACATGTTCTGACATATGCTTTCCTATGCCTACAACTATTCTAATGGGACCTATCTCTTCTTCAGAAGGTGTTTTGGAAAAAGACAGATGAAAACAGTGGACACGCACATGGAGAAAGTGAAAAGTGACAATATATGCCTTTCTGAAAAGAAAATGCACTTTGTGCATATGTATAAAGGATCCTTGAAACTATTAATAGTAAGATTGTATCTCACTTTAACCAAACTCAATATATTAAAATAATATTTAATGTTGCAAAATGCAAATCATAAAGTTATTATTCACTTTCAATTAACAAGCAATCACAGGATACTAAACATAAGGCTCAATTTACACATAATACCTTACAATGTATCAAATTCTGCCCCAATTTCAAAAGCAGAAACATAGTTATGCCAAATGTGTCTTAGTAATAATATATTTACAGTTCTAAGGGTCTGATGTAGGCAAGAATGATGAAAATTTTATAAGCCCAATAAACTTTTAGGGGTAGAGTGATTTTCCCAAGTTATTTGTAAAGCGAAATTGGAAGAATTAATGAAGAGGAAGTTTCTGCTCAACATGTGGATTGGCTGATTAGAAGTATTTTCTTGATTTGTCATCTATAAAATTCAGAAAATGTTGTATAATATACATTTGAATATCTATGTTCTTTTTCTGATCTTAGATCTCTGCAACACTTAGAGTGGAAACTTTGCCAGGCTTTATCTCTTTTTGATATCTAATTAAACCTGATTTAGTGGAGAATTTATCAATATGCCTTTTCCCTCATATTTCATTTGTGGATATGGACAGCCACCCATTTTTACCATGCACTGTATGTGGAAAGATCAAATACATCAGCATAATTTAAATAAATCTGAGCCCTATAAATTCCCACTGGATACAAGACCACAAATGGAAACAAGAACAAGGGCATGTTCAATGACATTAAAATGCAACTAATTTAAAACACAAAAGAAATACATTTCTATGGAGTGCCTAATAAATCTACAGGACTCATTTCCACAGGATTTTAGTGAGCCAAATACCCCAGCAACTTTCAAGAAAGAATTATACATTTATAGCATAAGAACAAAATATTTGTGGCTATGAGGCTACATGGACTATGAATTTACATGCTTTGTTTTTGAGTCAAAAGAGACTCTAATCAACTTTCTAGATTAGTAAAAATTTCTTGAAATTTAGGAAACATGCAAAAGTAAAAATATCTTTATATTTGGAGTCTTTATTTGCTTAGTTCTCTTATTTGACTGCTGTGTTTATTGAAAGAAGTTTTGACTGTGATTAGACCTGCAAATGTCATCAGAGTGGGGGGTTTTTGCTGAACGGTCTGGGTTGAGAGTATTCACTCTTGTTTAGTAAAACCAAAGAAAATCAGATATAAAGAGGCAAAGTTGTATTATCTAAATAGAAATATATTGCATACTACCAAACATAATTATAAGGATTGGTAGATACATAGATAGATAGATAATCTACTTTAGTTTTAATTTTAAACTTAAGTTGAATATCTGTCTTGAAGCAAGGTAACATAGTTGACTAGTTCTACTTAGGCTTCTCCAACTTTTCTGTATCTTTTTTTCTAAATCATCAGAGTTAAGTCCATCAGGTGTGATTTCTCTTTCTCAGAGTGAATGCTGAAGCAAGTTGCCTACCTTCTCTTAGGTGAAGTGCACTACTTTGAGTTTGCTGTTAGCCCCTTTAAATGACAGTCACTAAAGTGTGAACCTAAATTTTCAGTTTCATATTTCTCTCTTTTACTGGTATTTAAGTCTCTTACTGTCAATGGATGTTCACTACCTTAAAGCTCTGAATAAAATCCAGATACAGTGATCCAAAAGGCTTCTTATTATCATAAATATCCAAGTGTCTCTAATGTAAACCTACAAAGGAAGAATTTGGTAACTCCCCGAAACAGGATACAATCAAGATTTTTACGGTTCTCAAAGGTAGTATTCCCTAAAGTAAATCTAGCAGTAAAAGCTCCTTCTTTACCACTTACAACAAATATCCATTTTCTGTGGCATAATAGAGAATTCATCAAAAGAAAGAAATTCTCATAAAAGCTTAATTAGATGTTAAAAAATAAGCTAAAAGAAAATAAATAAAAGGAAAGATAATATCAGCTATAATTTGGTGACTAATGTCCAACAATGTGTTAAAGTAGGGAATAAAAGAAGAGTTATGCAAAAAGGAAAAGAAGCAAAGAAGATAAAAAGGAACAAAGTCTTAGAGAGCTATAAGGAGAAAATGAACAAAATGAAGAAAGGAATGAAAGACAATGAGAAGTAAATTTTTTAAAAAGAGAATGGAAATTTTCTACCATTATAAAGCAAAGCATTATTATTTTAATAATGATATTAAAAATATTAAATCACAGAATGATTAGTAAAGATATAAAATATTTTACTTAGTGAAGTTCTATTTACATGCCACTGTATTGGTTTTTATTGAATTACTACAATTTTAGTGAAAATGTCTATCTCTCCCCTCTTACATCATTGGATGGATTATGTAAGTTCATGTGAAAACAGAGTAATTATACAATATCTCAAATGTAGGGGACTCATTATTTGTGTACATTAATCAGAATATTCGATTCTACTTGAATAAACACAATTTAATGCTAAAGTTTTTATATTTTCTAAATGCCTATTTGATCAATGCTTAGGATTACCCACTATTTCAAGTATAATTGGGATATCCCCCAAAAATCTAATGGCTGCTTCCATATTATTGTTGACTGCTCAGATTTATGCAAATAGAAAACAATTTCTGCAGCGTCCTTTAAAAATAAAAAAAATAAAGTATCTGATTGTGATTGCTGTTTTGTAGGTTCAGACATTTTAATGTATTCTTTCTTGGAAAAAAATAACAACCAGGAACAATAATCACAGGCAAAACTTTGCAACACCAATTGCCTTGAAAAGGAAACAAATATTTCCCACACACACACAAAAAAATACTGTCCATTCCTGTCAGCCTTTTCAACCTCTTTTGTGTTCCAAGAAATTGCGAGTAATGAAAACAGGGCAGAGCCAATCAAATGGGTGTGTATACTAGTGCACTGTGAGAGTTGAAAGCTCTGCATTTAAAATAAGGTTTATGCATAATTCATAGACTATGCATGCTTATGCAAATTACCAAAGGCGGAAGTGTATACGAAACCAGAATTTGAGGTAAAATGACTATGTTATAATATACTGCTGGACTTGCATCTCTCCAATTCAACATTCCCCCGTTATACTATTCTTGAAAATTACATCATATGCCAGTTCACACTAGGAAACCTAATAAAACTTTTGAGGCTTACACACATTGCATATTTTTCAACATTTCTTTCAGATTCAATATATTATTAAATACTGAAACTTAACCATGTATAATTCAGACAGCCTAGAAATAAAGATGTACACATGGTTTCCTGTAAATGGATGTTATATAAATTGAGGGAAATAGAAAACAGTGCTTAGAAATTTAATTGAAAGACAGGAAGGTTTTTAATGTATGGGGATTTCTACTTAAAAAGAGAAAGAGAGGGAGAAAAAAATGAACCTTCCTTCTTTGAAAACAGAGCCAGTGAATTTTGGAAGGTAATATATTACTTGGAAGGCAACCTCCCCCCTTACATGGAACACTGGAGTAGTTTTTAGCTGGCAATATTCAGCTCAGACTCATCTTCTGGGTTAAAGTGTTCTTTTGAATCAGTCATTGTGGTCTGCCAGCAGAGGCGAAGAGCTCATTTGCATGAGCTCTCCACCTCCTGGTCAGCTCTGAAAATGTTGGCAGCTTAGCACTGAAATTGGCAAAGAAGTGTCTTTAAAAAAAATTAATAAATAAGGTCTTCCAAAGAAAACATTGTCACTGAATTAAGTCTGATGCACCTGAAATATATTGCTCTGTTATCTTTTAAATTGTTATAAATATAACAGGCATTTTAAAGTCATTTCTGTTTATTTTCTTCCTAATGTACTGTGTGAACCATTTTTCACATGTGTTAACGTACTATATGCAAATGGCGTTTAATGTGTTTTATTCACAGAACGCATTTACAAATCATTTTGTGGGTGTAGGGGGGGTAAGCAGTTGCTTCACTTTTGCATGAGAAACTGAAAAGGGGGAATATATATCACTGTATTTCTAAAATGAGAGAAAATTTAAATGGAATGAGGGAAGTCCACGGATGCTATAATAAAAATTGTCTATGTTCCTAATTCACCTATTAGTACCTTTTTATCACTTCATAGATTTTCAAAATCTGGTTGCTGAATTTCCCTCCCTAAGAATTTTAAGCTCTTGTCATCTGAAATAATTATCCCTTACATTATATGTGCTTAGGTCTATGTGTACTTTTCCTCTTAGAAATCAAAAGAAAAGCTTAGAAAGACCAAACACTTTTAGGCGAAGCAAAAAATTAACTTAAATATTTGTACTCTATGTACTGCCACAGTAACAGAGAGTAATTTCTCACACATCTAATCATCATATATTTCATTCATGACATTTAAAGACTTCCAAATAATTTGCAACAGAATTTATTTTATTTTAAATAGTTCTCATACACTAAACAATATAAAATCGCTAGGTGTTTTTAAAAACATATAGAGTAGATTAAATATTGAAGGGGCATTACAATTCCATTTTATATAATATTGAGTGTGTAAATAAAAAGAAACATCTCTAATTGTTATAAAAATAATGTGAAGAATGTGTACAACATAATGTTTTTATTCTGCTAATTTATAGAAATAGAACCCTAAATGGTTATTATTTTCATTCCATGTATAGAATAACCAGGAAAAATGCTGGCAATTACTCTGTGAATGGTATTCTACCCTGGCATGAAGCTATAACTAATTTACATATCGCATTGTTGGAAATGAAGCCTGTGACATACAGATCATCATCAACATTGGGAATGCACACTGCCAATTGTACCTCCTCATACAAATAGATACTGCCACTTATGGATCAAAGGGAGTGTTGCGACTGCAGTCCTGAGCTACTGAAACACGCTACGGGAACTTTAAACATGTTTTATAAGTGGGGCCTTTATGGTTAGAAGAATATTTTCCTTTGTTGTATAAACAAAAGACATTCTCTTATAAACTTACTCCACGGAAATGTTTATCTTTTACCTGTACTGTTGTATTTTTCCCAAAGGAAAAAGGCATATAGTACAAAAATAAAAATATTCAATTATTTCATATAATAGTAAACAGCACTCTATATTTTATTATAATAGGAAGACAAAAAAAAGTAACCTTTAAATTTTAGAATCAGAAAAGTAAAGAACAAAATGTACGTACAATCCACTAATCATTGAGCAATGGCTTAGTAGTTTCCATGGTGACATGAATCTACAAATATAAACTCAAGTGAGGCAACTTTTACTTCATTTATCAGAAAAAAAAGGCAAAAGAGAATTTTATTTTAAATTACTTGGATAATTATCTCAGTTATTTCCTTCATGTTGCATATCACTGCTATTCATCTTTGTATTTAAAAAAATCTAAAAATTTGCTCTGTGCATTTTAAAGACTAAGTATTTTGAATTTGACATAAGAAGTTATCATTATTTCTTGATGTTAAATAAAAGCTTTCTTGGATAACCAGAGAGTGAATTGGTTATAGATCTTGAAGAGAGTTATGCTATCAGTAGTAAGATATTTTCTCTACCAAAATTTTTTAAAGAGGGCACATGAATGAACTAGAGATTTTAAATATGCGCTCTGGGACTATCTATAGTAGATTGTTTCTATACATTATGTATAGAAACTCGTCTATTGAGACATATACAATAAATATGCACTGGAGTATAATTTACAAAGTAGGCTTTCAAGATAGTTCTATAATGCCCTAACCTATTACCTTTTCTGTCCTCTACTTTTCATGAGACTTCATCGTGTATCTTATTTTCTATTTAGTGAAGAAACCGAATGATTGATTATGGGTGATAAGAGAAAAATCAGTCAAATATGGACAAGGCTGGCCTGATAGGCCTGAAATGAAGTATGCTTTTGGTTGTGTAATAATTTCCAGCTGTGTCCTAGTTTAAGAAAATATCCAACATGACACTCCTAGCTTAACTCAGTCACACATTTCATACAGGTAGTATTTTTCAGATGACACCACGTTAGAAGGAGTTGCTAACACCTCAGAAGAAAAGATCAGAATTCAAAGTGATCTCGATAAATTGAAGAAACAGCATGAATCAGATGAAAATACTGGCTGGCAACACACCCTACAGGGAAAAAAATCTAAGCTAGAATTTATCATTCATTTATTTATTCATTCATCAAATATTTATTGAATGCCTACTATGTGCCAGTTACAAGCTGAATGTTGTTTAACACAAACACATTTTTAGTTTGGAAACCTGCCCCCTCTTTCAATGCATGGCTGGTCCCTTTTAGGAAATCATTTCTTTTCAAAATTTATATGCTGCTGTATTACGCAAAACCAACAAACTTAAGAAGAAAAAATGGAAACAAGTCAAGAAATACAGCATCATACTGATATACAGACATACAAATACAAGAGGAGATGCATCTCCTTTTTAAAGGTGAGTCACTGTGAGGAGACAAAATAAGTCATAGTTAATGTTTAATTGTGGGTTTCTGCATGGTTATAATAAAAGTAATTTAAAATATTTTTCTGGTTCAATCTTTGCATGCTAAATTCAGGAATATTCAGTGCATCTTTAAAATCTAATTTTGCTAGTGTCTTACCACCTTAGCTATCTTGAAGAAGAGTAATCATGCATCCAGGTTTGATTGGGACAGTTTACATCTGCTGTCTCAGCATAATTATTAATCTGTCTTTTATTCACAGAAGTGATCAATTTAAACAATAAATTATGTGACCCCCATCCTTTGAGATGTATCTTCAACTGTACCCAAGCACTGCACCTTTTGAAAGAGTCAAACATGATGCCATTTCAGCCCTCAGGGAGCAGACTGTACACCAGGGAACACATAAATATCAACAGACATTTTCAGGGAAACCGAGCACTTGAAGTATGAAAAAACTCCATACAAAAGCATAGATAAAAAGAGTCTAGTACTCAAAAAGCCATTCACTGTCAAATTTGAGAACATAGGACAGCAAAACTTAATTGACAACTTACCAGACCCAGTTTATCTTGGAACCAAAACCACTTTAGGTAGGTATGTTTAACTTGAAAACCATGTTCCAGAGACTATTACAAAACAGGCAGAAATGATAATAGTACACAACAGTAATATCATATACAAATAATGTATATGTGTGCGTGTGTGTGTGTGTGTGTGCATAATCTTCCAGCCTTTTGACCATTCCTTGAGAATGGACAATGTATATATTTTTCTGGTTAACTCATATTTCATAACTATTCTACCTAGATTATATTTCTCATGCTCTTCTCCTCTCACTTTTGTAACTTTAGGTATAAGGAAATAAAGAGTTAAATTTTTAAACAGCCACTGATATGCTCTCTAAAGCAATTATTCCTTCTGTCACCAAGAGATAAATGTACTACCACAAGACATTACAAATGTGCTCTTCTAGACTCTAATGCAAATTACTGTCAGACCACACCACTTTAAAGCCTTCCTCTTCTTATTTAGTAAAGCCAATTTCTTGTGATTTTTTTACATATAGAAAAGAAATATCTTGCTCTGATGATTGTTGAACACATTTTAACAATTTTGGACCCATTAACTGCTTATTAACTCTTAAAACCATTCAATACTGAGACTCATAAACATCCTGGAACAGGTTAGGAAGGAAGACAACCTTTGGTATCAAGTCAGGTTTATGCCATCTGTTAGGGTCGCAGAAGGACCTCAATCAACAAATGGAATTCTAAAGTTAGTCCTAATCCCAAACGAGCCTCTGGAAGAAAAATTTAAACTACAAAAATTAAAATATAGGTTTGCCTCATGTATAGTCTCATCTCCACAAGAAATTATCTTAGAGTCATTCAAAGTACATCAAGGATGTCCAGAGATTGTGAACATATTGCACTTAAAAAAAAATAGTGTGCATTTTAATGAAATATTTCCTCATCTACTTTTCTGTGGGAGGATGCACTACAGTTCTATATTTACTTCCTCCCAGCTCTCTGTGTGGTTATTGATGAATAATTTGATCTCTCTGTTCTCATTGGTATGGTCATCCATAAAAATAAGAATGTCTCCTAAGACTCTGTGGAGAGTCTCTGTTCTACCAAATTCAATGACAAGTTTGAGGAACAGCCACACACGCCTATTTGGTAGGGAATTACTGCTTTTGATCTGCCTCTCAACTCACAGCCTGCTTCCCAAATCATACCTTAAAATGTTGTTTTGAGACTTCATATCACTTCTATGGCTACACACTATCAGTGGCTTCCAATCGTACCAGGTGACAATGCCAGCCTTTGTTATTACAATAAGGGTCTACCTGACCTGGCTCTGCCTAACTCCTCCATACCACTCTGACTTTCTCAATCCCTACTTTAGCCCCATAGACCTTAGGTCAGTTTTCAAACATGCCTAGCTCTTTCCCAAAGAAGAGCTCTGCACACACTGTTCTCTCAGCCTGGAAAACACTTTTGCCTGCCCTTCACAATGGCTGCCTCTTCATTCTCCTCAACTGTGTTTAAATGTCACCTACTCAGAAAGGCTTTTCCTAGACTTAAATGTAAGGCATGAAACCATAAATATTCTAGAAGAAAACACAGGAAAAACTCTTCTGGACGTCAGCCTGGGCAAAGAATTTATGACTAAGACCCCAAAGACAAATACAGCAACAACAAAAACAAATAAGTGGGATTTAATTAAATTAAAAAGTTTGCATACAGCAAAGAAAATGATTGATAGAGTAAATAGACAACCTACAGAATAGGAGAAAATATTTGCAAACTATACATTTGACAAAGGGCTAAGACCCAAAATCTACAAAGAATTCAAATAAATCAGCAAGAAAAAAACAAACAACCCCATCTAAAAGTGGGAAAAAAAACATGAACAGAAGTTTTTCAAATGAAGATAGGCAGATGATCATATGAAAAAATGACATATGAAAAAATGCTCTGCATCACTAATCATCAGGGAAATGCAAATTAAAACTACAATGAGATACCATCTTACCCTATCAGAATGGCCATTATTAAAAAGTCCAAAAACAGCAGATGTTGGCATAGATGCAGAGAGAGATGAACGCTTACACACTATTGGTGGGACTGCAAATTAGTACAACCTCTATGGAAAACAGTATGGAGATTCCTCAAAAAAATAAATGTAGACTTACCATTCAATCCAGCCATCCCACCGCTGAGTATCTATCCAAAGGAAAAGAAGTCATTTAGTAAAACGATACCTGCACTCAAATGTTTATCACAGCACAATTCACAATTGCAGAGATGCAGAACCAACCTAAGTGCCCATCAGTTTATGAGTAAATAAAGTAAATGCGGTACCTATAAAATGTGGTATATATAAACTATGAAGTACTATTCAGCCATAAAAAGGAATGAAATAATGTCTTTTTAGCAACATGGATGGTACTGGATACTATTATCCTAAGTGAAGTTTCTTAGAATGGAAAAACAAATACCACATGTTCTCACTAATAAGTGGGAGCTAAACAATGCGTATACACAGGCACAAAGAGATATTCAGGACATTGGGAACCAAGAAGGCGGGAGGGTGGGTGGGGAAGTGACAGATAAAAACTTACCTATTGGGTACAATGAACAAATGTGCTCTTCTAGACTCTAATAGGCACACCAAAAGGTAATGGACACACCAAAAGCCCAGACTTAAGCATTACAGGGTATCCATGTAACAAAAACTCTTGTACCCCTTAATATTTTTGAAACTAAAAAAAGGCTTTTCCTGATTCTTTATCTAAAATATCCTTTTTCATTGATTATCTCAGCAGGCTGTATTTTTCATAGCATTAATCACAATTGGTTATTTTATTTATTTGTGTGTTAACCTAGGCTGTTTATTTTGTCCACTACACTAATGGCTTTCTAAAGGTGAGAACAACATCTGTATTGCTTGTGGGAGGATTTCTAGCACCAACCCCAATGTCTGGCACAAAACTGTTTGCAACTGCTTTCTCCTAAAAGCAGATGAATGAGTGGTAAATGATGGAACAAGCCAGAAGGAAAGCTGGCTGGCATTAGACACACACACACACACACACACACACACACACACACACACACACACTTTCTCTCTCTGTCTCTCTCTCTCAAATAGGCAGTGAAAATTATGCATTAAAGCAAATGAAAATTATGTTTTAACATCTGAAGAAGCTGAGCAAGAGTAGCTCAGTTCTTGAAGACACTGAGCTCTTGTAAACACCCAAAAATCTTTCCTTTTGGGGCTCCACAGACTCTGGCACTCAGTAATTAAATGGAAGAGAGGAGGCCACAGGATCCCACTTCAGGGAAGCCAACCAGTGCAAGAGAAAAGACACACAGATAATGACAGTTGGGAGCCGTGCAGCAACCAGCCAGGTCCCTGCCTAATCACCCTATAATGAAGCTTGTCATTTACTACTGTTTATGCACCAGAATTCTCATTCAGTCATTTGATGGTTCTTTTAAATATAAACAAACAATCAATAGTCACCAGAAATTTGAAGAAAAATTCTAGCATAACAGCTCAAATAAACAAAGAAAAAGGAGAAGGAAAAAGGCAAGAAGCAGAAAAAGAAAGAAAAAAGGTGGGGAGGGGAGGAAAGGAGAGACAGCAGGAGAAAGGAAGGACTCAGAAAATCAAGCCATGGAAGGAAATTTTAAAATGTTTTCTTCAGAAAACTCAGAAAATAAGAGAAGATATTGGATCCATTAAGATGAAAAAGAAGGAGGAGGAGAGGGGAGGGAAGGGGAGAAGGAGAAATAAGAGCAGCAGCAGTGGCAACAGCTATAAAAACATTCTGATTAACAAAAAAGCTATTAAAAATTAAATATAATAGAAATAAAATATTCAATAGAAAAGTTGGTTGATAAATCTCCCATAATTTAGAAAGAAAACACAAAAATATAAAATAGGAAAAAATAAAGATCAGGTAAAGATTCATCATTAAAAAACTAGAGTTTAAAAGGGATAACAGAGAAAGTGAAGGAAAAAAATTATCAATGAAGTGATACATGAAAAGTGCCTATAAAAAATGACAAATACCTCCAAATTGAAAAAGTTCTTTAAGTACCCAGCACAATGGATGAAAATAGACCATACTAGAAGCACATAACCATGAAATTTCAGCCCCTTGGCAAAAACAGAAACTCTCAAAATCTTCCCAAGAGAAAATAACAGGTTTTACGAACAGGATCAAGAATCAGAATGGTATCAGACTTCCTAAAAGAAACACTGAATCTAGAGAAGCAATGGGTCAATGCCTTTAAAATGCTGTGGGCAAAAGATCTCCAACATTGAATGTTTTAGCCAGCCAAATTCTCACTCACTTATTTAAGTAAAGACACTTTTAGATGTACAAAAATTCAAAAATTATGTTCCATGCACCCTTTCTCAAGAACCTGCTGGAAGATTTGAACTATCAAAGAACAGAGAGTCAACCAAGAAAGACAAATGCATGGAAACAAAGACATGGGAATACAGTGTTAAAAAATGTCAAGGGAATTCCCCATAGAAAATTGTACAAAAAACTCAGCAGCAGTAAAGATGAGAGCCAGAAGGCTAGAGGACTATATACAAAAGGGCTATCTTAGAAGCATGGAAGCTAGTGAACTTTCTGTGTATGAATGAACTGAAGGGAAATTTATACTTTGGTCACAGAGTTTGAAGATAAATTAATCCTGGGAACATGGAAAACCTAGCAAAGGAAATGAAGCTTTTTTAAACTTATGGAGGATAACAAAAAGTGCATAACAAAAGAAATGTAATCAAAAGTTCATTATACTGCATAAATGTAAGTAATATTTACCTAGTCATGATATAAATAGTTAACCTCAAGATGAAGGAAGCTGTTAATCAACCTCAGCTATTTTGGCATGTAGCATTTTTTTTCAATCACATGCAGTCCAAATAAAACATGTTTACGGGCACATAGAGCTCACGTGGTGTGAGTTTATAACTTCTGGCTATTCTGATTGACTGAGAAGCTAAAATGGTCACATTAGCTCACACAGATGAAAGCTAAAATGAGGCTATCAGATTGTGAAAAACAAAGATATTTTGGGTCGCTCATGCCCAACTTGGGGAATCTAGATTTCTTCTCTGCCAAACAGCCCATATATCAGGAGAATAGCTTGGGATTCAAGTATCAGAATGCCTAGTCAGTCATACTTTGAATAAAGCATGACATCTGTAAGATTATCAGTCATGTCCTTGTAGACCCAGTCCATAAAACAATGCCTGTTATACAGTAGATCCTCAACAAATATTTGCCATATTTTTGAATAAATGAATTTTTATCTTTCCCAATGTCTTGAAAATGTTCACATCTTCTCTAACCACTTTCAAAAAGCTCTAATCATTCTCCATTTTGTGCTACTTCTATACCAAGTATTAATACATCCTACATTTTTAGTACTCATCACTCTGTACTGAAAATATTTTTTTATGTCTACCCTGCCAAAATATTCTAATCTCTCTGAATGCAGGAACTATTTTTTTCAACTTTGTATCCCTAGTAATAATTTACTGCATTTTTTGAGCACTTGATATATGCTAGGTTTCTGTATAGTAACTTTACAACATTTAATCTTCACAACAATCCTGTAAGACAGGTACTGTTACTATTATCATTTTACTAAGGTATAGTGCGTGACATCTAGCAATTATTTAACAAATGTTGTTGAATGAATGGATGCAATTTTCAGATATAGATATCTATATTAACTCCAACCCCCGAAAATTTGAGAAGATACATCACTTCTCATGCAATATGTCAAAGTAAAAATGGTGATTTTCTTTCTTTACTCGTGACTCTGCATACGCCTGTGTAGACTACAATAAGCTAATACTCAACTGGGAGTCCCTTGGCAGATAACATGGCTCATCACATTTGACTGTAGATTCAAACTAGCTCTAACACAGACCCTGAACTGTCACAGAAAGTAGTCTTGACTTAAAGTAGAGAACACATGAAAAGATACTGTTAGTCTAATGATTATTTTGAATGCACAGTAGAGTTAAATAGCAAAGAAATTTTGCTTTTAAATTATTCAACATTTTAAGGATGTCCTTGTGAAACTTAAGACACACACTGTCTTAGTCTGATTTCCCATGCAGAAGCACAGTCTGAGACAAGGGTTTGATGTAAGTGGTTAATTTTAGGGAGTGTCCAAGGAAGAGGAATGAGGATACCAGGAAAGACAATAGGACTCAAGGTTGTAAGGTTGAGGTGGTTGCAGCTGTAGGTCTTGAAGGCTCAATCCCACTGGGAAGATTCTTAGGAGACACACAGAGTGAACCTCGGAATTTTCTGTCCAAGACATGACAGAGAGAAGTATTTATCTACCAGCTCCCATCGGTCAAGAATTTCCCTCACAGGGCATTAACCCCCTTGCACTTCCAGGCTTTCGCATGCCCCAGAATGACCGAGTGAGCCCTATAGGCATACTACAAGGCAGCGGCAGAGAAATACCACACAGAAAACAAAAGGGAAGTGGTGCAGCTGAGACAAGGTGCGGTCAGGATACATTCAAGCAAAAAAAGTAGACCTAGAAGAGGTGAAGGAGGCATGAGCAATGTGCATGAGAGATGTTCAACATGTCTATTGGCCTTATACTATATTTACAAGTGAACAGATCAAAGTTCAGGGAGGAAAAGATAAAAATGTCAATACTTTACATGTTTTTAGCTAATTAATCAATAAAATTTATTAAGCCCATACCCTATCTGAGGCACTAAACCTGGAGTTGGGAGAAATGCAGAACAAATATATATTTGTATTTTTATATATATATTTACATATGCATATGTTTTATATATATTATATATATATAAAATACAGACCCTGTCTTCATGTATCTTTAAATTAAAATGAGTAAAACACTAACACATGTGAATAAAAATAGAAAATGCAAAGTAAAAGTAATTGAAATGTTGGAAGTTGTTTGGTTCAGATTATATGGGTTCCAGGTGTTCAGAGGGAAAAAGGATCAATAAAGACCAAGGTCATTAAGCAAGACCTCACAGAAAAAGCCATATCTGGGCAGGTCTTGTAGGGTGAACACTTTTGGATAGAGTGAAAAAAGAACAACTTGAATATACTGGTGATGTTCATATTGCTACTCATTGACACATCTTCTGGGGGAGTTAATCAATCCATGGCCGCTGTTGACAACACAGTGGTGTTTTCTACTTGTGTTATATACCCCAGCATTCAAACCAAAGAGTTATTTAGCTTAGGAGACCAGAAAAGTGTGAGCACAGAACAGAGAGGAAGAGAGAGAGAGAAAGAAGGACAGACAGAGAGAAGTTTATCTCTGATGGACTTATCCAGAATTTTATGATTTGAAATTATTGAATCAATCTATTTTAATTTCCACACATATAACTTTATGGGTTTGCACATTTTTTTAAATTATTTGAGCTTCTGAAGGTCTTAATCTGGTCCTGCCCCCAGGTGATTTGCTTCTTTCCAGCCATGACAGTGTCAACCGGGAGTAGGCATCTCACTTAAGGGCCACTAATTCTTAGCACTGTCAACAACCTGTGACATGGCCTTTTGTGAAATGACAAGCAAGTCCAGTATCCAGCTTATTCTTGAGAAGCTGAAATTAAAAACTGGCAGCCAACAGGCCATGAGAGGGTGGTGAGTTGGGCTAGGGGCCAAGCAAGATTATGAGAGAGGACTGACTTTTTCAAGCAAAGGAGAGTGGTGGAGAGTGGGAAAAGATGTAGATATGCAGAGAAAAGAAAAGATTTGACATAAGCCTAAGAGACTGACCTGTCCTTGGGTGTGTTTCCAGACCAGCTTTCCATGCCCAGCCCCGGTTCCAGCCCCAGATATCTACTTTGACCATCAGCCCCCTTTAATTAATATACTTTATAGGTCTCTTCTTTTGTTTTATCAACTAAATAAAAATCTATTCAGGTAAAAAAGTAAAGAATTAAATGTGTGACTAAGTAAAGTGTGGGACAGAAAGATCATTTGGAGTACAGAGTGGAGGTTGTATGTTGAAATTAAAGGTGAATAGGTTAAATACTATGCCAAGAGACTTGGAAAATTTGATTTTTAAACCATTTATCATGAAAAAAAATCTTCTCTATACTTGATTTGAAAAACTTTTTCCAAGTTTAGAATAGGGGCAAGGCCTTGGGCTTTCCTACTGTAGTATAATTTACACAAGACATGGCAATGGGAAGAACAGAGCATGGAATAGTCTGCAAGTCATGTTTTCTGTCTGAGGAAACTGGGTCTACTTTCTATATGATAATATTTCTATCAAAGAAAACCACTCTTGATTGCTCTAAATAAGAAAACCTATGTTTGATGGCCTCACTTTCAATCATCATATTCATAAAAGAGGGAATCCTGTCACTTCATTCTCTTCAAAAATTGTCAATATATCATTTCCCTGGAGTTTGTGGATGAAGGCTCTGTTTTGGTAGCTCTCATAAGACTGATGGTGAGTCTTCACTTTTTGGAATTTTGAAACAACTAAACAAAAACATAGCAAAGAACCAAGATCCAATATACTTTCTAATTATTAACTAAAATTAACTTAAATTAGTACCTAATACTACCCATCTGTACATTTATAATGGTTAAAATGGCAAATTTTGCAATATAAACCATAATTTAAAAAATTAAATCTTTAAAAATAAAAAATACTTTGTTTTAAAAAAGAAAAACCCTTTGATTTGTTTCTGTCTCTTAAAATTCTGAGTTTTGGAGCCAACTGATTGTGAAATGAACTGATTAATTAATTACAGCCTGAATGGAGAAAGAAGATGTCACTGATCTAGGTTTTCTAAAACTAATTGGTAGAATAAGGTGAGAGTAAGGCAGGCCTTGAGAATCTATTACTGTTACCTTAGGAATGCATTTTAAATAAAACAAGCTTGGCCCTTAGCACATCTTTATTTTTTGAGGTCTTTATTACCATCACAGAGAGAGATAAAACAAATGACCAAGTAAAAAGAAGAGGAGACAGGTGATAATTAAGAGCGGAAAAATTAATTTTTAAACATTCAGAAGTCCTTGAGTGTAATGATTGCTTTGCTACAACTGCACAGATATGAGGACTATTAATTTGTTATAAAAAAGAAAGAAAGAAAAGAAAAATTGTTGGAATACTAAAGAATTAAGCAAACTAATCTTTGCCTATATTGTTAAAAGCATGATTAGGATGACTCTCATACTAAGATCTCCTTACCTCTATAGAAAATGGCATTTTTCAAGAGACCAGAGAGTATCAGGATCATATTTAGTAAAACATATCCTTTTTAATTCTTTTGATTGCCTATCCAGTGCTATGGGAATCCAGATACTCCTTTATACAGTGCAAGCCAATATGTTAAGTTTTTCTACCAATAAAACTTATAAAGTGGGGAATTAATTCAGCCAAATTCACATTTATGACCGATTTAATGGCCCTGTGATACTTCTCTATGCTACTCTGCAATGTCATTCTCATGCTCTCTCTTTTTCCATGAATTGCTGTCTGCCAGAATGAAACCTTTCTGCTTGCTTGCTTGATCTCTGTCAAATATCAAGCAATATATCATCAATTAAAAACTGATAAGTGATAAGAAACTACCAATTGCCGGACAGTTATAAAAGCAACATGTCTGTTGCCTCAGAAAAAAATGGAAGACAGAGGCTCCACTTTGAATTGAGTATGTTTTTAGAGGATTATGTATAACAAAAGATTTTCTTCCCCTTTTTGTAGAATATGAAAGAAAAACATATGAAAAAATCATATGGCTTTCCTCTTGTTTTGCATGTTTTAGTGACATGCTGACCCAAATCCAAAGACAGAGATAAAAAGCTTTGATTAAGGTTCTAGGTAATAAAGACTCTCTCCGGTTTTCCTCCTACTTATTTTCTCTTTACAGAGATAAATGAAAGGATCACGGCCATATGTATCAGCTGTGAGCAAAGTTATTCATTAGAAGAAATTTCCCACTGGGGCTTCCCAGTTCTCCTTTCATCACCCTTCCCTTGTTGGTGGGATATATGTTTGGTACAGCCTTTTGGGAATATCTTTAAAATTTAAAATACACATACTCCTTGCCTGACACTTGTATGAATATTTCTGTAGGATTGATTTTTGAGAAAGAGAAATCAGCTCCTGACACCCAGGACCAGCCTAACTCTTATAGCAAGGCCTTGATGTTGGCAGTCACTCTGCTGGTACCCACAGAGGTGTTCTGTTGGACATTAACAGTCTCATAGAACACCAACATCAGAGAAGATCATTTGCAACTATGATGCAGTAAGACCAAAGCAAAATAAAATAAAACTAGCAAACAAAGATCACTTCCTTGAACCCTACCCAAAATTACCTAACTAAAACCCAAATTTTATAACTCCTTCCTCACACCCTCTTATGAGGGATAGCCGATGGTTCCTCATGATGTGCATGGTCTCCAGATTGCAACAAGCAATAAGCCCAACTTACTTTCTGGTGGCCTTTGGCAAGAGAACAGGAACAGTTATTGGAGATAGAATGTTCTTTACAACAATATTTGTAGTTCTTTATAACAATATTTGTAATAGCAGATATTGGAGACAATCAATTTTCTCAGAAATATGAAAATGATCTAATAAGTTAAGCACATTCACTTTATGAAGCAGCTCTTAAAAAGTAAGGTAGATGCTTGGGTATTATTAATACAATGGGGTAAAAAAAATCTCTATGCCTTACGGCTATGTTGGAGGAGAGGGAAAGCAAGTTAAATATCAATTATGATGAATTGGATATTATTATATGTTTAAGGGAAAACAAATGTGTGTGTGTGTGTGGAGAAAAAGTTCTGGAAAAATACACACATCAAACTCTTAATAGTGACATGGGATAAAACAAAAAGGAAATTTTCACACACATCTATAATGTTTTAATTTTTAAAATGTTTTATATTTAATTTTATAATTTTTAGAAAAAACTATAATTTGTAAAAATTAGCTTCTCAGTAAAAAATTCTCATATAATCATTCATATATATATATTAAATGTATATGCATGTTATTACATAGGTTGAGTATCCCTTATCTGAAATTCTTGAGACTAGAAGTCTTTGGATTTTTAATTTTTTTTGGATTTTGGAATATTTGCATATACATAGTGAGATATCATGGGTATGGAACCCAAGTCTAAACACAAAATTTATTTATGTTTTATAACCTTATACACATAGCTTAAAGGTAATCTTATAAAATATTTTAAATAATTTTGTGCATTAAACAAACTTTTAACTGCAATTCATCACATGAGATCAGATATGAAATTTTCTACTTGTGATACCATGTTGGCATTCAAAAAGTTTCAGATTTTGGAGCATTTCAGCTTTCAGATTTTCAGATTAGGGATGCTCCATATACTCTGCATCTGCTTTTTCATGTACATTATAGAACTCCTTCTAAATCAACTGATGTAGGTTTAACTCAGTATTTATAATAACTACATAATATTATTTAATATAATGTTCAGAAATTATTCATTCATTTTTATATTGATAGACATTTGTTTTATGAAATTTTTTGGCCATTACATATTTTGGATTTTGGCCACTATATATATATATATATTTTTTTTTTTCTTACATGAGTATACTTTCATTCTAGTGATTTTACATCTATGGCATAGATTGACAAGAATGGGATTTGAGGGCCAAAGGGTATGGGCTAGTCTCAATTTTAATAGCTATTAACACAATTTTCCTCAAAATAATTCTTATCTCTACCAGCAGTGTTTGAGAATACCCTCTCCCCTGACTCCCAGAGAACAATAGGTGTCACCTCTGTAAATTTTCCCAAATAGATATAAAGTTATAATCTATTTTTACATTATTTTGCATTCTCTTACATAAAAGAGGTTTAGTATATGTTCATTTATTTATTAACAATTTTTAATTTATTTTTCTCATAACTTTTGTTCATTTTTCTATTTTTAATCATCTTGTTAACAATTTATAACAAGTGCCTTATATACTACAGATATAACAAATATTTTTTCTCAATTTCTCTTTTGTCTATTTACTTTGGTTTTGGTATCTTTTTAAGCATTTTATTTGGTTAAATGTGCACTTACTATTGTTTAATGGTTTGAGGTTTCTTGGGCTCTTGTCTTGATTAAAACATCTCTAGTACTTCAGCATTTAATCTACTAAATTTTCTTATAAAATTTGTATTATTTTTATTTTTTACATCCAAGTTTTTACTTTATTTGGAATTATGTTCTATGTTTTACAAAAAGTAAGGGATGACTGCATTCTTCCAAATGGATAGCCTATTGTGCCATTTATTGAAAATGTACTCTTCCCTCAAAGAATTGATAAACCATCTTCCATATGTTAAAGTATGTATTGATCCCATGTGTACTAAGATTTCTATTCTGATTCACTTTTCTGATTTACTACATTCACTAGGACCCCCAAAACAAGTAGAATTATAATGATTGTGGGCATTACTACTAATTTTGTTAGCTTTTCACCATTTAGAGTGATATTTGTTGTTGATTGTGTACAAATAATTTTTGCTGTATGTAGGTATAGTTCCTTCAGTTTTACGATTCGAAAAGTCTTCTTTGAGACTGGCATGGCCTTTATTAGCAGAGAATAAACACACTTTGATATGGATCAGGAACCTTGCACCAGGGAGAAGCAAATCTTATGAACATACACATACCTTGGTTTATTCAGAAGCTTTGCCATAAATCGTCTTTCTTTGTCCTGAAAAGAAAGATACAAAATTTTTACAAGTCCATGAACTTGAATAAAGCCTTATTACCTGACTAATCAGGCTAAAACAAAGGTCCCAAATAAGATGAAATTTGACTATGCTCTCTTTGCAATCATAAATTATAGATCCTCTATATTGTGTTTCCTGACACCAGGGTCACCCACATAATTTGTGGGGATAAGTGCAAAATGTAAATGTGGAGTCCCTTGTTCAAAAAGGAGAGAAAATGTACCGTGACAGGTACTGGAATAAAAACATTTTCCGATTCCTACTGTCCCTTTCTTGACCTGTCTTGGCTTTTTAATTTGCTCTTTAATGTCGTGCTCCCTGGAACATGGCAATATTCTTAGGCAAACATGGATCTTCACAGGCACCTAAGAACTGGGCTGTGATTTGGCCCACCTTAGGGCCCACTGGCTGCTGGGTCCCCCAATCAGCCAGCGGACAGACAGAAGTGCCATGTCCCACTTAGAGACAGAGAAGTCAAGGCAGGGATTTTTTTTCCCCCACTGGACTGATGCTCTAAACCACAGCAGGTAGAAGAACCTGAGGACTGCAACACTTTCGTCTACCAGATTGAACTCAGTACCGAATTAGAGTGGATCAAATACTTGCCCCCAGGAGTCACAGGCCCAAAAGCACTGTGACATTGCCTACCTGCCACCAAGCCCTGCCCCCAGATGCCATGGGTGCAGGCACCCAGCCCCAGCCCTTCTTGTCCAGTGCCCAGACCCGGGCCAAATAGAGGTCGTAGTGATCTCTGGACAAGGGCAGGAGGGGGGAATCCAGGCAGAGCCTGGGGAGCCAGAGGGAGGGAAAGCAGATAATTCATCTAAGGAGGTAGAGGAACAAGAGGCAGCAGGAGGAAGGGACTACACATGACTCCAGTCTCCAAAAGTTCTCCTCTCCCGCTCCACTCTATGCATACTCAGTCCATTACGTGTTGATCTTCCACTTCTAAAATACAAATTCAAAGAAAAAAATTATTATGATTTCCAAGACAGTGACTACAAAAAAAAAAGGTAGATATATCATGGTCATGTAGATATCAAATTATTTTACAATAGTGCTTATTATTATTCTAACATCAAATCTTTTATGAAATCTATATCTTATGAAAAGTACTTTGGAGAATGCCATGGAATCCTAAAACCTGCTATATTAGGAGTATCATTAGTTCATAAAATATGTCCTGTTAGTAGTCACTTGAATTGTGCATGCCATCCTTATTTTAGGGGGATTAGTTTACCTCTTTTCCTCTTGTGGTTTCTTAATTCTGAGTTGAGAAAAAGCATTTCAGTTAACTTCTGTCCCTGCAGTTGCTGATATCAAATCAGTACTAAAAGTATCTCTGTCAGTTTTCTGAATCTAAAGACAATAACAAATATTTGTTTCTACCACATTTTTCTCATATTTATATTTCTATATTCCTTAGAATTTTTATTAGGGATAGCTGCTGGATTTTATCAAATGTCATTTCAGCATCTGTTATGATATTTTTTCTCCTTTAATTTGCTGATTAATTCATTAATTATTTTGTTATACTTTCCTGATAGTGTTCTGTCTTTGCATTGCTGGAATACACCCTGTTGGTCATGACATATTTGCCTTTGAAAATCTACTGCCTTTTATTTGTTGTTATTTTATTTAGAATTTTGCATTTGTATTCACAAGTGTAATTGGTCTATAGTTTTGTTTTTCTTTATTATCATTTCTGAGCTTTGTGATTAAGTATAATGCTTGGTTTGTAAAATGAAATAAAAAATTTAAAGAGTATTTTGATGTCTGTTATTTAAAGGTAAAATAGAGTTTAGTTGTAGAGTCATTTGGTACTGGTGTGTTTTGTAGTGGTCTTTGATAACTTTCGATTCCCTTCTGTGATTATTAATCTATTAGTTACTTTTGTTTGGATACATCTTAGAGAGATAGATTGATGACAGATAGGAAGATACTAGAATTTAAAATTTGTTACAAGACAATTATATATATTTTCACTTTATCATTTTAATATCTTTTGCATATGTATTATATCATATTTCCAATCTTTTTTTTGTTCTATCTCTCCCTTTTATTTTTTTATTTCAGAATATTAAAAAGGTACATTAATTGATCAATACATAAGTGTACATATAAGAATAACATCTATTGGATGTCGGGCCGGGGGGAGGGGGAGAAGGGAGGAGGAGACAGGTATTTGCATACACAAAGAGTACAATGCTCACCATCCAAGGGATGGACAAGCTTGAAACTCGGACTTGGGCGGGAGGGGGGAGGCAAGGACAACATACACAGCCTAAACATCTGTACCCCCATAATATGCTGAAATAATAAAAAAAAAGGCACAAACATTTTGGTTACATGATTTGCTATTGTGCAGTTTGAGTCAAAGTTATAAGTGTGCCCATCACCATGATAGCATGCATTATACCTGTTAGGTGCCTATTGACCCGTCCTCCCCTTCCCACCCACCTGCTTGGTTTCCATTGAGTTTTATTACCATATATGCACATGGATGTTGATTGATTAGTTCCGATTTAATAGTCAGTACGTGTGGTATTCGTTTTTCCATTCTTACAATACTTCACTCAGAAGAATAGTCTCCACTTCCACCCAAGTTGCTACAAAAGGTATTAGTACACAATATTTTTTAAGGCTGAGTAGTACACCATAGCATACGTATACTACATTTTATTAATCCACTCATGTATTGATGGGCACTTGGAATGATTTCACATCTTTGCAATTGTGAATTGTGCTGTAATAAGCATGCAGGTGCAAGTGTCTTTTTGATAAAATGACTTTTTTTCCTTTGGGTAAATACTCAAGAGCAGGATTGTCGGATGAAATGGGAGGTCTACTTTTAGTTCTTTGAGGTGTCTCTATTCTATTTTCCATAGAGATTATAGTAGTTTGCAATCTCACCAACAATGTATAAGTGTTCCTTCTCTTCACATTCATGCCAGCATCTGTTGTTTTGGGACTTTTTGATAAAGCCATTCTCACTGGAGTTAGGTAATATCTGATTGTGGTTTTGATATGCATTTCCCTGATGATTAAAGATTTTGAGCATTTTTTCATGTTTATTGGCCATTAGTCTATTTTCCTTTGAGAAGCTTCCATTCATATCATTTGCCCAGTTCTTAAAGGTTGTGTCATTGCTTTCTTGCTGATTTGTTTGAGTTCTTTATAGATTCTGATCATCAGTCTTTTATTGGATGTATAGCATGCAAACATTTTCTCCCATTCTGTAGGTTGTCTTTTCACTCTATTGATTGTTTCCTTTGCTGTACAGAGGATTTTTAATCAAGTCCAATTTGTTAATTTTTGTTGTTGCTGTGACTGCTTTTGGGGTCTTCTTCATAAATTCTTTGCCTAGGTTGATATTGAGATGAGTTTTTTCAATATTTTCTTCTACAATTTTTATAGTTTCATGTCTTAAGTTTAAGTCTATTATCCATTATGAATTAATTTTTATGAGTGATGAGAAATGTGGATCCTGTTTCAGTCTTCTACATGTGGGTATCCAGTTTTCCAAGCACCATTTATTGAATAGGGATGCTTTTTCCTAGTGTATGTTTTTATCTGCTTTGTCAAAGATCAGATTGCAATACGAGGATGGTTTTATATCTGGGTTCTCTGTTCTGATCTGTTGGTGTATGCATCTGTTCTTATGCCAGTACCATGTTTTGGTAATTATAGTCTTGTAATATAGCCTGCAGTCAGGTAAAGTGATGCCTCCCAATTTGTTCTTATGGCTTAAGGTTGCTTTGGATATTCAGGGTCTTTTCTGGTTCCACACAGAATGCAGAACCATTTTTCCTAGATCTAAGAAAAATGACATTGGTATTCTAATGGGGATTGCATTGAATCTGTAGATCACTTTGGGTAATATAGACATTTTAACAATGTTGATTGTGCTGATTCATGAGCATATGTTTTTCCATTTGTTTGTGTCCTCTGCAATTTCCTTCATCAGTTCTCTCTGTGAAGGTCTTTCCCTTCCTTAGTTAAATATATTCCTAGATATTATATTTTATTTCTTGCTATTGTGAAAGTTATTGAGTCTTTGATCTGATTCTCAGTTGACTGTTTTCAGCATATAGAAATGATAGTGATTTGTGTACAATGATTTTGTAACCTCAGACTTTGCTGCATTTATTTATCAATTCCAGTAGTCTCTTGGCAGAATCTTTGGGGTTGTCTAGATATAAAATCATATTATCAGCAAAGAGCAATAGCAATTGACCTCTTCTTTCCCCATTTGAATACCTTTAATTTTCTTCTCTTGTCTGACTGCTCTGGCTAGAACTTGCAGCACTATGTTCAATGGAAGTGGTGATAATGGGCAACCCTGTCTATTTCCAGTTCTAAGCAGGAATTCTTTCAATTTTTCCCCCTTCCAGTATGATGTTGGCTGTGAGTTTGTAATATATGGCTTTTATCATTTTGAGGTAAGTCCCATCTATGCCTATTTTCTTGAGGATTCTTATGATAAAAGGGTGCTGGATTTTGTCAGATGTTTTTTCTGCATCTATTGAGAGGATGATATGGTATTTGATTTTGCTTTTATTTACGCAATGAATTACATTTATAGGGTTGTGTGTATTGAAACATCCTTGCATCTCTGGTATGAAGCCTGCTTAATTGTGATAGATTATTTTTTTGATGCGCAACTGAATTCAGTTTGTTAAGATTTTATTGAGAATTTTCACATTTATATTCATAAGGACTATCAGTTGGTAGTTTTCTTTTATTATTATGTCCTATCCTGGCTTTGGTATCAAGGTGATATTGGCTTTGTAAAACAAATTGGGGAGGATTCTTTCCCTCTTGATGTTATGGAATAATTTCTGCAGTATAGGTACCAGTTCTTTTCTGAAGGTCTGGTACAACTCAGTATAAAATCATCTGGTCTGGGACTTTATTTTGTTGGAAGATTTTTTATTGCTGCTTCAATTTCAATACTTGATATTGGTCTGTTAAGGAATTACATTTCTTCATGATTGAGCCTGGGGAGGCTATGCGTTTCCAGGAATTTGTCCATTTCCTCCACATGTTCAGGTTTATGTGCATAGAGATTTTTATAGTATTCAGAGATGATATTTTATATTTCAGTAGTATCAGTAGTGAATTCTCCTTTTTCATTTCTGATTGAGCTTATTAAAGTCCTTTCTTTTCTACTTCTGGTTAATCCAGTGAGAGGCCTGTCAATTTTGTTTATGTTTTCAAAGAACCAAATTTTGGTTTCATTATTCTTCTGTATAGTACTTTTGTTATTCATTTCATTTGATTGGTTTGCTCTTCCTTTTTCAGTTCCTTGAGATTCATCATTAAACTGTTGATTTGTGATCTTTCTGTCTTTTGGATATAGGCTTTTAGGGTTATGAATTTTCCTGGGTGCACCTGTGTTAGGTGTGTAAATACTTAAAATAGTTATGTCTTCTTGTTGAATTATTCACTTTACTATTATATAATGACCATCTTTGTCTTTCTTTATTTTTGCTGATTCAAAATCTATGTTATCGGATATGAGAATGATTATATCTGCTTTCCTTTGGTTTCCATTTGCATGGAATATTGTTTT